>JABASK010000009.1:0-132113 GCA_019776465.1 Rambutanura hunanensis | reverse complement strand
TCCATAATGGACACGACTTGGGTTTCCACTTAAATCTGTCGTCAATTCGCGTCAGAAACCCCCCGCCCACATTGCTTCACTCTACAATTAAAGTTCCATTACTACATTTTTTGATACTCTAGAAAATGTCACGGATTCATTAGCAATGATCACCTACTGGGTTCCTCAATGTTCTTGAAACTTAATGCTTCTTCAGCATTATTTCAGCGCAACTCGCTTCCATTGAAATTGCCAGTCTTCCAAATCCCACGTGTTATAATTCAATCCACCTCACTTTAATGGTAAAATGACCTTTTCTACAATTGCTAAAAACAAGTAACTTCAATTCATGTGCTAAAAATGAGTGCCACTCTTTCCAAAAAGCACTTAAGACTTTCTGCTAAAGGAGTGCGATAACCGCCTAGTTTATTAGATTTCAAAGGTTTACAGTCCAAACTAGGAAGTACTAGACTTACTAGACGTAAAGTATCGCCCTGAAAAAGAAAAGAGGGAATTTTATTGACTCTTTTTTAAGTTCTACTTTCTCCGTCATCTACCGTTAGAAATGAGGCTAATTGGCTCTAGGGACTTAAATAGTTCAAGTAGATCTTCCAAAGTCTCACGTCAAAAACCTCTTTTTTGACTCTTGTCATTTCACTTGACTGGAGATGACGCTAAGTATAGCTTTAAAACTGAGCATGTGGAACTGGGTGCAAAGTTATTAGGCATTTCTTGATTCTAAAGCTACGCCACAAGCGTAGGCCAGGACATCGGTCCACGCTCCGAATGAGCTTTTAACGTTTTCTAAAATCGTAGAATTCTATTGCGGTTTACAAAATGACTCATTTTACTACTCATTTATCGCCAGCATGTTAAAGCCTCGCCTCACAAAAAGTCAGCCCTTAAGGTAAAAGACCCATTGTGTAGCACTTTTGCGGATAAATACTTTCCTCTTTTCTACCAGGAAAACCACACTCAATTTCCCTCCCTAAAACTCCAAAAAAAAAATGCTATTGGCCATTCTTCCTTGCCTCATAAACTTTAGTTGCTTCAGCTCTAAAATGGCCTAACGAGCCTCAATTAAGAGAAAGTTTCATTTTAGAGACCAATAATTCTATCAACGTCCAGATCACTTTAGCCGCTAACTTGGGAATTAGCCGTAGGGGAAAAACGAAATCTCCTTCAAAATACATCCATTTTAAACTCCACGCAAACAAAGTTTATTCACCTTCAACGCCCGATGATTAACTAAAAGTTGTTTTCGTGCAATGCCATTTCACTTGGAGACTGAGGGCACCTACGGTTTTTCACGTATTACCTCATAAAACCACGTTGCTGGCGTACATCTTAGTTGCGTTGGGTCAAAAATAATTTATGAGTAACGCAGAGGCCTTTTGTCAAAGAATATTTCAATATAGATTTAGCCAGAAAGAAAACCGTTTCATCAAGGAAAGAACGAATAGAACTCAACGCAAACCTATCGTAACGCACTTTGTCACTTTCATGCAAGGACAAAAGACTTTTACTTGCTTGCCAAAACCAAGATTCGCATATCTTATTATACTGAGTAATGTTACATCCCAACTGCAAACAACTAATCAATCAAAATGTTTCTTTCTCCACTTTCAACTTTCCAATTCCGAAAAGTTTGACGTGCCAATACAAAAAAGTAGATTTCATCATTTTGGTGAAGGCGCGGACACGTTTCTACACCTTTTAGCAAACACTGCTCACAGTGTTTTCCTAACGTCTCGAGAAATAGGTTTTAGGTTGTAAATAATGCAACAAGTGGTTTAGGTCAAATTTAACAAAGGAAAAAAGCAGTGTGTGCTAAAAGCGAGTTTGATATTTTTGACTTCATAAGGAAGTTCATTTTTTTATCCTTTTTGTCTAACACTCACCTGCTGCAAATTGGAATCGATCGAATTCAAATCTTCTATCGACTCTTCCCAGACTGTATTTTCTATAGTACCCGTAGAACTTCGAATTTCCATTGTTATATTATCCCCTTAGAAAATGATACGCAGGTGCTTCAAATTTAGAGTTGTGAACGAAAGCATCATCAGCACAATGACTTGAAATAGAAGCTGTGACTTTATTACTTTTTAGTCGAACAGACAAAAAATGGCCATGTTTCTTGCAACCTTTTAGCCTTAAGAGTTAAAAACTAAGACAACGGAAATGTTGTCCTATGAGATGAAAGGCAAGGAAACCTAATTGCCAATTAGATTAATTAAGATCCATCCCTAGAGCTTTAAATAATTGAGTTGATGAATTCAGAAGGAAGTCGACATAGTGGGAAGCCTTTGCCTCAACTTTTTCATCCCGACTAGTAACATCCTAGACACAGAAGTCGACCCACACACTTTAAGTCGTTTCTTAATTGAGTGTCTAAACTTTTTATCGACGAAGCACTTCTAGGCTTCATTACATGAAAATGTCAAGGTTTCTACTGTTGAGCCTTGTAACCCTCCAAATTAGAGTGGTTTCATAAAGTGTGGGATAGTTTCGGTGTGCAAGTGGGCCTGTAGGCCACAAGACGGAGTAAAAGAAATTAAAACCAAAATGTTCAGTTTATACTTAAGTGAGGAGCAGCAGCAGCAAGCTTCGAAACCCCACAAACTAATACAATTTTAATTGTGAGAAACCTCGACTAACTGTACGCTTAATTTAGTCCCAGAAACCGCCAACTTTGCTAAATCAATGAGGAAGAATCAACTTGCAACGGTGGATAGTAGTCAATTTTGCAAAAACGAAATTGAACATGTTGTTGAGAAATGTTAAATACGTAGAAAAAGCCCTCATGTCAAGAAAGATCCTTAAAGTTATGATTTTCTTTTCTAAAAGAAAAATGAATTTTTCCTAAAACTTTCTTGTTTTTTTTTTCAAGAAAGAAGCTTTTCGAAAAGAAGACTCAGTTTTGTGAAATGCGAAAATCCTTCACTGCCATCCAACCTAAAATAGTAGAGTTCCTAAAGTCCTGCACCCTTGAATTAAAAAAATGTAATTTACATATTTTGAAAAAAAACCGAAAATAGAAAAAAAATAGTTCTATTTTCGTGTCAAGTTGTCGGCATGATTTTGTGAAACTAGACGTTATAGGAAGAAAGGCCGTCCCATGTCAGCTTCTTTTGCACAATTTCATTATCATTGAAAATATAGTGTTTAAAGTATATCAGTCTCGGCAGCTGCCTTCTGCCTTGGACAACAGTTTTCGGTCAGTATCACAACAAACCTTGGCTTCGTTTCGCAACTCGCTGGAAAACAGTCTGCCAATTTCCAAGTCGCTGATTCTCAAAATCAAAAAATTACCAGAGCAGGGTGGTGTCTAACGTAGCGTAAAAGAAACACAACAAATCCTAGCTCCTATTCAAAAAGTAAAGTTGCTGACATCTCATCCAATTAATTGACAGAAAGTTCGTGAAATGAAACTTTCCCCAAAAGAGTAACGCTGACGGCTAGATGCCGTCCTGAAGATCAAAAGGTTAGAAAGTCGCCTCTTTGCTTTTTTTAAAAGCCAATAGACGTCGTCGCTTTCTAATTTTCTGTTATACAAAGTTTGATCTACACTAACTATACATTAGTACATAGGGAATTGAATTTCGACAAAAAGTTATGAGAGAGAAGTGGAAAATGGTAAGGATGGAATAAATATGATTCAAATTAGGAAATTGTTGACTCACCTGCAGTGTTGAACAGATTCTATTCATAGACCAGAGCCATTTTTCCTTGCTGGTCATTCCAGCAGTAAGTCTCTCGGGAACAGTGGCCTTTGATGTTTCCTCTTCAAATGATACAGTCTTCGGTCCTTTGTCTTTTCCAGGAACTTCTAAGGAACCTTTTCGTTGATCTGACACCGAATCGTCATCTATGCTTACTTGCTGTGATGCCGGTTTTTGAAGATCTGGAAGTGGAGACGTCGGCGGAAGGGTTTCACCCAGTGAGTCTACAGAAACGATGGAATGCTTTCTCATGAAAGGGTGTCGTGTTTCATCATCGTCGTAGTCATCCAAGTACTCCTGGTCAGCAACGTCTATTGAACCTTCCATTGTTTCTTGACGACTAAGTTCTCTCCTGACTTCCTTAGGCTTTATTGTCAGACTTCCATGGCGACTACCCCAACTTTCTTGTTGGTCAAGGGAACTTCGGCCACTTCGCCTGCCTCCGCCGCTGACCCATTCGGATTCGCTTTCTCGTCGTCCTCCTGTACCACTCAGCGAAGAGACTGGCGGTGAAAATGGACTCTCATCGATAGAATCCAATCTTTGCGGATGTTGTCCATTATCGCCTGGTTCGTAAGAGTCATATTCTGTTCCATAATATTCTTGAGAATCTTGTGAACATAAAGTAGCCTGTTCAGCAATTCGTTCCCGTTGACGTTGCCAATATTGGGCCTCGAATTTTTCGTTGGCGTCTCTGTCTCGAACCCCAGGCTCGGAAGTATTAGATTCAAGCGAATCCATATGTACAGGTCCTTCGACATTGGTACTGTCATCGGGAGCAGGATGATCTTCCATGGCGTTTTCATATTGATTGTATGAATTGCTTCCAATAGTTCCGCCTTCAGCATCCAAATATTCTTGACTAGTCCAAGCTGCACTGCCATAGTCGTCAATCGACATGCTAAAACGGGAATCCATAGTTTCTTGCTGAAACGCCTGCTGCTTTCCTTTCGCGGATGAGGGTTGAGCATCAATTGGCATTTCGGATTCAGACTTTTCAGTTCCACCTTCTAAAGCATAATCTCGAGTAGACGTCTGACGCCGAAAACTGCGCCGACGCATAATAGAATTGGCTCGGTGCATAGAGGATTCAGATTCTGGTCTAGATGGCTTGTCGAATGATGACGTCAAATCAGCATTACTTTGGTAAGCATAATTATAATCAACACTCGATTGTGAGTGGATACTCGGCTGACGACTGTGAACTTGAGGATGAACGTCAGTATTGGCATTTGTATAATCTGAAGTCACTTGAGTATCATCTTGACCCTGGTAGTACGACTCTTCGTCATACGATAGGTGTAAAGCTTTATCGTAATTGTATTGTTGTTGCCAATGCATTTCCACAATACTTTCATCTTTTCCAGCAGATTCGGGTATTTCACTCTCATAGTAATTGATACTATCATAATTTGATTGAAGGTCACCGGTCATTTCAGATGGACCCGAGAAATAATCTGTTGCTGGCAGAGGAGCAGATTCTGTTGGTACAAAATTGCCACTTTCATCGTAATAACCTTGGTAAGGAATAAAATTCCCACTCTCGTCATAGTAACCATTGGTAAAATCCCAATTTTCAAAGTCAAATCGTTCTTCTTCAAACTGAGTTGAATCGAGTACAGTTGGAATTTGAGGTACAACTTGATCTGTTTCAGTGTAAGCGTAAGGCTGAGAGGAAGTAGCCGTGCCTGCATACATAGTCTGAGTCTGTACAATTGAAGCATTTTGAGTTTTCAACATTGTTGTTGAGGACGCTGACGGTGAAATATTTGAAATTGAAGGAAATACTGACGCTATAGTTTTTTTGAGACTAGTTAGGCCAAATTGTTGCTGGAAGGTGTGCTTTTCTGGTTGGTTCTGCAATGGATGCTGTTGTTGGTAATCTTGAGAGTATTCTGTTACAGGTAAAGGAGGGGCGTAGTGGTCCCTGGAAGTAGAGGTAGGACACCAGTCACCGTAAGGGTAACTGGTGTTTTCAATTAATTAAATGACAATGATTCTTAAACTATTTGACTACATCGGCATCTAATTTCAGTTACCTGTCTTGAGTTCCAACTGCGAGATTGGCAATGCTCCGCGTATTGTCTACGTAGTCAGTGGCAGGAGTTGGTTCACCGTATTTTTCGTCCACATAATTACCGCTTTCATGAAATCAATAGATTTTTAATAAAAGTTTTATGTCTTGGTAAATTCAAAATTAAATTAGTTTTACAACTGCTTGGTTAAAAAGCAGTAAGTAGCAAGTAGTTTCCAGAGTTAAATATAAATTTGGCCCACCTATTATATTGGGCCGAGTGACCACCAAAAGGTTCTGGCTGTGATGAATTATAGACATCACGGGGAAGGTCTTGTGTCGAACGATGATGAGGATGACGTAGTGGTGCATACTGATCAACATCCGGAACTGTACTGACACCATATCCACGAACTTTCTGGTTCCAATACTCTTTCGACGGCTCATAATCTTCCAAATCTTCGTCAGCATACAATGTGTCTTGACGTTCTAGACTAGACGCTTTCCTTCGAAATGGCCCTTAACCAATAAGAAGATGCATTTAATTAATCAGAAATCTAATTAGTCTTTATCAATTCCTTACTTCTTCTAGGTTGATGATACTCTTCAGCGTCATGGTAGTCTTCCTCAGGCGCTTGGGAGTAGCCGTAACTACAAACAAGCGATATTCAAATCCCTTTTCAAATTTATCAGCTATAGTGAAAATCTTAGAATTAATACCCTTTGCTTGCTTACCCGTTGTCAAATGAATCAGTACGGAGAGTTGACCTACAAATCCAATTAGTAACATTTCATTAATTAATTGAAACCATTAATCAATCCGAGTCTACTAAGTAAGTCTGGACTTTTAGTAAGTGTCAGCGAAAATTTGAACAAAATAAATTTTTACTTATGTTGAATCTTTTGTTGTGGACGACTATTGTAGTATAATTGATCAGTCTCATAGTTCCTGGAGTCATTTGCGTCGTAGGAGTGCATCGAAGGAGTGATGATTGGTAAAAGGCGACCAGGTTGAGAACCCCGTGGCGACACTGGATATACATTTCCTTTTTTTCGTTGCTGCTCGTCATCGTTTTCATAAGAATTTTCTCTAGTAGAGTTGAGTGACCTTGAAATTTGATAATTGGCAGCGGAGAGGTATTGAGAAGCGGAAGAATTAGGATGTTGTCCTACGGGATAATTGACATCAGAAGTGTAGTCACTATCCTCCGACACTCCGGCTGCGGAGAACCAAATGATTCAAGGAACATAAGCAACGATTTTAATTTTTCAAGATCAATCTTATTTTTAAACTAGTATTTCGTGGTGTGGCGGTTCGCGCCATTTTGTTTGCGACTTTTAGGAGCGTTATAAAAATTCTACGTTAACAATAAGAAAACATGGTTCAAACTTAAAACAGTAAACAATGATTCTATTGTCCTATCTATTCGGTCGCCCCCAAAACCCCAGCATCGCTATGCTGTCCTCGGGGACGGGGATTGCCCTCCAAATTCCCACCCCCAACCCCCATTTGGGACTGTGGGATATATATCATCCAAATCTTCAATAAAAAATTTTTTGGTCCAAAAAAAATTTTTTGATCAAATTTTTTGTATCATGCAAATCTTCAATAAAAAATTTTTTGGTTCAAAAAAAATTACGTACAGTACTGCAGTGTCCTAAGTCGGATTTGAGACTAGAAAGCGATTTCTTTTCAATGGATCGACTTTCAAGAAAAATGAATCAAAAAATTGTTTAGAAAAAATCTAATAATTTAAAGGAACGGTCCTTCTTCTCGTTGGAAGGAATATAAGGTTATTATATGAAATTAATCACATCTCCAAAAGTATCATGGATTGCGCTCATGATTATCTACTGGAGATATGATATAATTTATTTGAATGAAATCTTGAAAAGTACTCACACTCACTTTGGATGTAGTATTGCTGTTGTCTTCGAGATTGTTCCGCTCGAGCTTCTTGGTCTAACATTGAATTGAGCATTTCTAGTTTCCATTGTAATTCTACCGCTTCATCCCCCTCAACGTCCCCTAGGAAATGAAAAACTAGTCAACAACTTCAGCCATCCAAGTAATCGTACTTTTTAGTCCATGACCCTTTTACGCTCATCTTCTAAATAAGGCTGGTGTCATATCAAGTCAAGCTAAAAGTCTAACGATGCGTGAGTAAGTTGATAAATAGGTGGAGCTGTTAGACAAAAGATAAATGCCTGACACTTTACCCATCAATGTTTAACGACAATGTACCTGTTACTTTCCCGGTATCCCTTTATACAGCTTACTTTGCTACAAAAGCCCGTCTATCCTGCCATAAAACTGTTCTGTTGTGCGGTATTTTGACTTTATAAGAAATTTTATTTTAAATGATATGTAGTACTTCGCGATTTTTGTTTTGAAAATCAAGAAACTCGGTTTTAAAAAAAATAATAATAATTCTGTAAAGTTATGTTATATTTACCGGGAGATATCAACTGGTTGGCGTAAGTGACCAACACAACATGACCAGTAGGTGACTTGGTTCCAACGACTTCTCCGTCCCGCATTACCAACTCCGCATCCAAAGATAACCATTGACCCACACCAGCCTACCACAAATTTTAAAAGTATTAAAGTAATTTTCGTAAGACTTTGGCTTCTCTGGGAAATTTAACGACGTGCATACCAGCAAGCTCTTAAATATTACCAAAAATATGTCTTTTGCAAATGTTACAATTCAACGGTCGGTGAGTTTGGCGGTGACTTTCCGTCAACCTACCTACACCCTCTGAGAAAGCGCGAGCTCATTTCTTATCTGCATTTAGCGAAGCTAAGCTA
Source organism: Rambutanura hunanensis (assembly GCA_019776465.1). Taxonomy (NCBI): domain Eukaryota; kingdom Metazoa; phylum Arthropoda; class Collembola; order Poduromorpha; family Neanuridae; genus Rambutanura; species Rambutanura hunanensis. Next base: position 123,586 of record JABASK010000009.1, on the reverse strand, counting down.
TTGAAGCTCGAAACTAATATGGAATTCCTTGTTTCAAACCCAAAACTAGAAGAGGGGAGGTATGCGAGACTTACCACGTTTGAGCAGTGAATGTCAGTTAAATAAAGATAGTGATAGCCTATTACGTTGTCCCAGAATCTGCCTTTGTTCCATACTTCGATAAGAAGCCCTACGTCCAAATTATTCAGCTCACTGGAAAAAAGGAGAAAAAGAAAAACTAACGAATTATTTCTATGACATGACTTTTATGTGCGCGAGTCCCAGCTCTAGGTTAGGGTCCAGCTAGCGACATTGATGACAGTTGTGACTTGTGATCGGTTAAAAATAATTCGAAGATTTGTTCGCTGAATATTACTACTTCAATGACCAAACAAGAACTGGATACTTACAACAGAAAATCTTGTTCCCAACTTGGATTTGCACCCTTCACGACAACCGTGGTGGATTTCACATTCTGCAGCTTGAGTGTAGCGTAAGAACTCCACAGTGAAGCTGTAATTAGAAAAATCGTAGTCAACTAGGGAAGATATGTTTACATTTAATCTAAAATACATCTAAAACACACTACATTTAAGGTCCGAAACATCTAATTTATCGCTACAAATTTAGCCACACTGAAATATTATTCAAAGAATTCAGTTTGGTTTCAGCTATAGGCTTGACAGGATTTTCCAGACCCAGTAGCAGATTATCTACGCGTATCTACTTGCTATGTCTCAAGCTAACCGCCCTTTTGATGTCGAATTTGAAGAACTTCAACGCTAGTGTAAAACCGTCGAAGCCGAATTATACAAATGAACAAATGACTTTAAATTCATTCATTTTCATTTGAGAAAAACGTTTATGTTTCACCTTTATAACGGTTTACAAAGTGTTGATGTATCTTTTAGCTTTAAAAGGGCAGGATACTTTGGGAATCAGTGGATTCCAGCTCGAACGAGATGACCCAGGAGCCAGCTTATACCTAAAGATACTAGTAAAGTCAGTGGTGCACCCCTTCAAAATCAAGGGGAAACCGGATTAATCAAAATACATAAAGTACATACTTGCGCATGCGTATTAGATGTGTCTCGATTAAATGTAAAACATGGAGTCTGTAATTTATAAGTTCAGACAACCGAAGCTAGGATATTTTGATCTTGAGTACAGTATAACGGAATGTTTTTAGACTAACGTAATTCCTTTTTGAAGATTAGGTATTTTTTAGTTCTAACAGAAGAAAAAGCCCTAGGCATTTGAAAATTTGGACAAAGTGATTTCAAAAGAATGTAAACTTACCTTGAGATCCAACAAAACGAGCCTTCTTAACTGAAAATAAAAAAAATAATGGGGAAATCAGCTTCACCTGGAAATCCCGACGTACGAACTCAGCGCAAGAAGTTATTTAGTCCAAGGTTAAAATGGTCTGCTGCGCCATCACCATCTTAAAGCGGAAGTTAGTTTAAAACGTCGAGGAGGAGGTTGTGTAGGAATGTGGGTAATTTCCGAATTGAGAAGATTCTAACAACTTCTGCTGATAGTATAACCTAACTAACCGTGACAGAGCAGAGGTTTACTGAACAACCTTGGCTTTCTTTTGATCTTTTCCGGACACGAAATCCTTCTCACTTTTCACACGTCCGAAAACTCTCTTTAGGCATTTACGTGATTCATTACAGAACAAATCTACGAATGGAGATGATCTTCAGAATCGAATTTCGGATGTTGCCTTAAGTAGTTCCACCCACGTAGGAAAGACAAAAATACGAAGAATAGTATCAAAGGAAATCACTAAAACACTATAATCACCGACTAGGCTACGTTTGACATTAAAAATGGGTTACAGTACGAGATTGAGCTTTTTTGAGGTTATTAATGAACAAAGGTGGGCAGGAAAGTCTTCGCTTTAGAACAGGGTTAAGCACTTTTAGATAAGAAAATCTACCCACTCTTGCTCCCGGAAGTCTTTTAACCGTGTGGGGGCGGATTTATTTAGATGAAAAACTTTTGAATATTAGCAAAACTTTTAATATAGTTCATCAATCACCACTACTTAATTTCTGACTACTTTTGGTAGTACCTATGGTGACTGCGTACTAATATCATGTTTCACGTTCCGAATTTTAGTCTTTTTGACTTCGTAATGGAATGGAACTCGACTCCGATTCAAGCCCTTCGGTAGATACTTTTTAGATAGAAAAAATTAGATGGACGCGGGAAATATGCAGGCAATCTTTATACGAAAATTGGGTAGACACGCTTTAGGTAGACGCCATATTTGGAAAAACTACTAAGTATATGCAATGTGGTAGGTACTGATTATTAAACCTAGGTAGACAAAACTGGAATATCGTTAGGTTCTGTTACTCAAAAGTCCAGATAAGGATAACCCGTATCACTAGAAATATTAGAAATTGAAATTTTTGAAATCGAACTTATTGTTACCACTTGGCAGTGATATGGTGTGTCTGCTGTTTCCAATAACTAAGAAACAAAATGTCTGATGTTACATTCATCTTATGATGAATGTATTTCCCTTACATTAGATTTGAAGCCAATTAGATTTAAAGTCAACTTATGTAAGTTATTACCCGTGAAGCTCAGCAAGGACATCGTCTTCCGCGGCCCTTCACTATTAGTTCGGATGGACGTAATAATATGTACTTCTAGTGTTGAACTTCCACATGAAAGGTAAGTGAAACTTGTTCGTCTGCTACTAAGAGTCACGAGGAGATTAATCAATTTTGTTTAATGAAAATCTTTTAGAAGCGAAATACCCGTGCTCATGCCAAGTCTCACAAGGTAATCCAGTTCGAATCGTTAAAATAGTAACTTCAGATGAGTTAACTGTGTTTATTTATTGGTATCTTTCACCATTCTTCCATCATCACCCGCAGTGTTGATACTACTTTCTAGTTCGTTAATTGCATCGATTAGCACTTTTGCAACAGTTGATCGATACTAAAAAGGTTGAAAGAAATTAATACCAGTCAACAAAATTACCAGAAAGCTTGGGCTAAATACAGTAGTGGTTAGTGATTTCTTTTTCACTTTCACCGACGACTTGATGACTGATGTCATAGTTGGCAGTTGACTTAAGGTGGCTCAACTGTCGTCAATCTCTCTTCATGGACTGTCGAATTTGAATTTTCTACGCTTTCTCAGCAGGAGGTCACGTTAAACCAGCGAACTAAAGTAGGTGATTAAGTGAAAACTACGCCAAGTGCATGATGCCTACTATATAAATTTTCTTCTTATTTTTTCTTGCACTTTTGTAATCATAGCCCTCCGAGAATCGGTGCCGCTGCGCCAAAATGAATTGGGGGTTTATGTATGAGGCCAAAAGACTTTCTACACTGATTTTTCATCATGCCAACTTCCACCACTTTCTCCGCTATGACGTCACTTGCTCCAGAGTCCGGAACACTTTCTCCTATATCTGCCGTCACTTCGGAGAAAGTAGGCGTGTCCTACTGTAAACAAGATTGCATGATCATCTGACAAAAATAGATTAATACCTTACAGTTCACTACTTTTTTGTCGTAGGAATGGTCAACAAACATATTCGGACAAAAAAAAGCAACTTTTTCTTTGTAATTCATGGATAAGTGGCTGAAAGTGAAAGCACTAGAAAGCAAGGTTCCTATCAGGAGTATTCCTTAAAATGAACTAAAGAATTCTTTATATAAAACAGTTTTCACAACTTATTTAAGGTTTATGTAAAAAGTAGGCAACACTTTTTATGAGTAAACTACGTAAATACCATTTGCTCGAAATATATATAAATAGAAATTTGCTCGTTAGTTATGAAAAATGTTTGGTAATCTTTTGGTAATCATAATAATTTCTTCAATGTAAAAGTTGCCATCATAATACCAATTTTTTTTGAAAGACCAACAGGAAGCACCACGACAGGTCAGGGTAATAATCATTTTGAAAATAATTTTGTATTACAGAAGAGCAGAACTTTTGTTGTAGATTTTCGAAAAATTGAGTTATAACATAAACGTTAGTACTTCTGAGTCATCCATCATCAAACAATCTTGAGCCTGTGCATTATTTCGATACGGAATTGCTAAAATATCTGTTTTTCCATGCCAAAATTATATGGTCAAAACTTGGGCAACAAGGGTTTCACGGCTCTTGGTATATAAATTTAAGTTAGAGAAATGGTTAACGGGGAAAATAAGGGTTAGTTAGATTCCTAGGTATTATCGAACTAGAAAAGTCTGATATAATGAAAATAATAAATATTGGTAACTTATTTTTTAGTCCAGCGACATATTCGCTCATATAGAACGATGATCGAGCCTTAGCTTGTGTGATCGATCAACACATCGACCTGAATATGGTCTGTATCGTTTCACATTCCGCTCACAGTTGTTCTATTTCAAATTTTTTTTTAGATTTCTCTGCGGCACACTCAGTTTCGTACTATTACTGTTAAGTAACAGCAAATCTTCATTTGTAATTGATAATTAATTTATCTTCAATTAGTTACTGACTTCTGATCCAATTTATTCCTAAACGAACAAGGTGAAGTTCTCGCAGTAAACTTTATAAGGCGATCGATTCATCCTCATGCCTTTTTTTTATAATAAGCTCAATTACATTGAGCTAAGCCTTTATTCTCCGAATCGGAAAAATCCTTTCGCTGTTTCAATTCAAACTGTAATGACGCGAACTTTAATTGACTTAATCTAAAATCCAATAGCGAATGTTATTAGCTGTTTGCAATTACTAAAACTTAGGAGTCATTGACTTTGAGCAAGATATTGGCATATGTCATCATAAGTCTTATTCAACTTTTTATAACTATTGATTTTAACAAAAGTTCTTACATTAAAATTGTGTTCTCACAAAATCAAAATCACACTTATGCACTTTTAATTCAGCTGAACATTTTGCATGGCATGGAATTTGCAAAAGGTCTAGTACGAGAAATTGAGCTAGAGTTGGCGAGATACCTAATAGGCATAAGAAGGTACGGTGCGCTGTTCCGAAAAAAAAAGAAATAAACAAAATAAACATAAAACCAACCGCGTATAGCCTGGAAAAGAAACGCAAATTGCAAAAAAGTGGAACTTCCCATTTGAACTGATAAATTACTCGGAAACGTTCTACAAGTTCATAATTTGCAAAGGTCAATGAGGCCAACTGTGAAGCATTTGCAAAATTCGAAAGGAAAACAAAAATTATAAGTCGAAGTGCATTTTGAAAGCCGTTTCTCCAGTGAAATAAATCCTGTAAGTTCTGCAAGATCAACCCAATGATGATTTTTAAAATTAGAAAATTTCTTATTTGTCTAAACTGCAAAAAAAGTGAAACTTTTTTTCAAACGTGAAATCTAGACACTCCTATAGCGAAATTAGTGAAAGGCCACAAAACTTTTCCAGTGGTACAAATTGTTATCTTACCATATGATCAATAAAACATGTTAAAATGTAATTTTCATTTCGTTTTTCTTTCACTCACTTTCCCTCGTCAAACGAGTCCTCATCCGCGAACTTTAAATGTTGTTGCTGAGCAACTTTTTGTTGACACCCTTTGTTTGAGCCTGACATTCATTACACTTACACCACATTTGAATCGGATTCGGATGACAACAAAGACAGTTTAAGTTTGACAGAAATTAAATACGGCTTGAACATATAAGAAGTTTTAAGGTCACCGAGTGACAGCTTTGTCATTTTATCTGGATTGGTAAGTGTAGCATATAAATAAGATTAACTTAAAACAATTAAAAGAATCAGCTGACTAAATTCCTACGTTATGTGACAGCTTGAATTCATTTCTATCTAGCAATTTTCTGTTGCAATAGATTGTTATTTTTGAGTTGTAGAGAGAGCTAACAAAAATTATTCAGGTCAACATGAGTTAATTTCTTATTTCAAGAAATACTGTTATAAAATTACAGTTGACCTACTTTGACTGGATTTCATGTATGACCTGGAAACTCTTACTTAGTCACGTCAAGATAACTCTTTAAGAAATTGCTGCAATTTTTTTTTTAGTTAGATTCGAATCTAAATGATTAGGCTGGCTAGGTTAATTAAGATTCGTTAGTTCTTATTCCTGAGAATTCAGGATTTTTTTAAAAATCTTACTAAGTTGTTTTTAATAAATTTTACGCAGACCGCAGCAAATCTTTGTCTGAAGACATCTTAGGGAGCTTCCAGGAATTGAACCAATGTAAGTAACCTGCGCTTTTTAATACCGTTAGATCAAATCCGTTGTGCAATTGTATTTCAAAAGAATTATTTTGTTTTTAGATTCTTGTTAATGATTGTGTGATTTTCTCCGCTCCGCTACAAGTACCGGTCGACAATTTTTTTGTAGGATTTTAACTGGAGGTTTTACTCACTGGGTTTCGATGTTTGAAGCGATCACTACAAAGGTTATTATAAATTATCAGTTAAATTTGATTCATTTATTGACTTGACTTTGATCGACTATTTTCTTTCTTCGATCAGGCAAGACCAACCAGATATCAAGGTTACGGAGGTTCGAATTCGTACAATTGGTGCTTTGACTCTGCCCTAGTTTCTATCACCAAAGTTAGTACCAAGTAACATTTCTACTTTCAAGGAGAAGCCGCGGGGTGTTAACTACGAAAAGTTTACAAAACATGTGTGGGTTGTGGTAACCTTCGTTCGCATCAATTTTTTACGAATCTGCCACACTCACAATTTTTTAAGCTTGCGTATTCGTTTCTCAAAGTGGGCTTTCGTTTAAAAAACGAAAACGCTTGACTCTTACAGAATTTAACTTTAAACACGTTCCGGCAGAACAAATTCAAAAATGCTATACACCTTATGTTGAACCGTAATCTTTACAATCAATTCTAATGTTGGGAAACTGATTGTTGCTCAGCCAGATTGTAATTAAGAATACGGTTTAACAATTATTATTGCGACAAACAATGCGTTTCGTGTTTAATAGTTTTGAACTAAATTCAAAACTTGAAAACTTAATTAACCTTTGGTGAAAGCCTCACTGGAAGATACCTGAAACTTTGAAAATCGTTCTAATCCCGTAAGGGATTTTGTTTGCTGAAATTAAATTGAAAATAATTTTCAATATTCGTGGTTTGGTCATGATACAACTGTAAAATGTTAAAAGCTGGATGTCATTACAGTAGGTCGTTCGTCGTGTACATTACACAGTCCACACATCAAGTTTTTTTTGTACTTCCGCGGCTTCTAATTGTTAATTGACCTTTAAGTCATGGAATTCCCAAAAAGGATTTATATTTTCTAATCGAACATAACAAGAGTTTGAAACATCTTATTTTTTTTAGAATATTGAAGCACAGCAGGAAGTAGCCGTTTTTAGAACTAGACCCAACCACTAGTTCAAATTCAAATGAAATCTGTCAGATGAACAATCTACAGTTCCCTCTCGGTAAGTTGTAACGATTTTTATCGTCACAAACTTTTCTTTTCGTATATTTTACCTAAAACGAAGTCAATTTGATATGGTTTACCAATTTCCATTTCATAATGGTACGATGATAGAATACCAATTTGATACAGAATTCTGATTCAACTACAGGCAATCGTAAATCAAATTATTTATTAGAATATGAAAGAAATATACCCGTTGAGGGTTTGTCTATTAGCCTGTATGAAAGTCTTTGAAGTCTAGCAAGGAAAGTTTTTGTACAGTGCACCAGTTTCGCACCGAGGTACTTGAATTCAATTGACAAGTTAGTTTTATAAACAAAAATGATCGGTATTTAAACCTATAGAGAAAATACTAAAAAACTAAAGTACATAAAAGAATTTATATTAAACTGCCTCTAGTACTTAAGGGTAATTTTTCCCCAGAGGTTAGAGAACTTTTATTTTCATAAACTTCTCTAGATTAAACTGTAAGTTTTGCAAAAATGTTGGAAGCCTCATTTTTTACTAGGCTATATAGATGTATTCTAAAAGTATAATATGTACTCACTAAAGTTAGTCAATCATCACTTAATTTTCGACTTTAAATTTGGCATTGTTCCTAAACTACAATTTGTGAAGTGCCTGAGGCTTATATCCTTCACTTTGAGAAATTCACAGGATAGTATTTAATATTCATCAACATCGTGACAATGATTTCAAGTTTCCATCACTGCTTTTTAAAATCTTTTTGTATTTGAATGGAAGAATAGGAAGAAAGAGGCTTATAAGAGTTAAGAGACGAACAGCAAAGAGTCTAATGCATAATTCATATTGCCGCCGTGAGCATCCTTGAGAAACTTTTTTTTTTGCACGATTGTCTCTTCATAGTCTTTTATACATAGTGAAACATTTTATATTCTAACCCATCACTATTTCACTATTTCCATTGTAAGTCTGTGAGAAAAGTAGAGGAAGAAAGTTGTGGGACATAAAGGAAAAAGAAGCATATAATAACGAATCGCCTTCTGTTTTGCCATTTTAATTTCTCCCTAGAGTGTTTCAAAAGGAAATGGAGCTCTAAACTGGACTAAATTAACTACGCCTACATTTTGTGACGGTAGTCTTTAGGGCACGTAGAGATTTACCTAGAAATTGATTTACAATCGATCCATTCTTATTACTTTGGTTACACGTTTTAAAACCATGATTTTAAAAACTAAAGGTTCACTGTCGAGAAAGTAGAGACATTGCACGATGTAAACCCTGCAGTTTTTCAAAAATGCGTCAATACTAGTAAATTTCTTGGAAGGTGGGTTACCTTGCCTAGTTTTTTTTTAAAATGTCATGGAGCAGGTGTTTAGTGGATATCCAACCTTTCAAATTAATTCCCTCAATAAGTTTTCGTCTTCCTTGGGAAAAGGCCTTTAGATCCTTACCGAGTTCGGATCCTTGGATTAGAATTACGTGAGCCACAGACCAGACATGGGCGGGAGGGGTTTGAACTCTTACTCGGGTTTTTCGGGACTTTTCGGTTTGACTGCCTTGAAATAGGCCATAGTTTGAGATTTGAAAGAAAGGGAAAGCAGTGTTTCTCTATTGCGTCTGTCTGCTCCCCATCGACTCCTTTCCCCGTTTCCCAATGCCTTATGCACGACTCGCTTTTATGACCCCGACCATTTCAAAATTTGGCCCATACTTCAATTTTCACCACACTCCAAGAACATCAACCAAAAATACCTCTCCTTTCTCGTCAATATACAGTCGTCATTGACATTTCCCTCAGTTTAATACACACTGAATTTCCCTCTGAGTGAGACATTTTTTCCTCCACAAATTTAAACTTTTTATTTCGTTCTGACAGATCTGGAAAAGCTGAACTTTTACGTCAATTTTCAATTTATGAATCAACCCACTGCCGTTGCCTACTGCTGACTTCAAAGGTATGTAAAATCTTTTGATTTTTATTATTAATTTTATCCGAATTTTTTTTCTTAAAACGAAAGCGGTATTTACTAACGATTTTTACTCAAATATTGATACTGTAAAAATGTAAAATCGATTCAAAGTCTCATTATATGGAACGACCTGTTCAAAGCCTATCACCGCACTATAAATTTTTAATGATGCGGCTAAACTTGGAGATATTATAAATAGATTATGCGCCTGTTGTGTTTCGAGAAAAGTAACATTCATTTTGCAGAAGCATAATTTATTAAATTAAAAATAATATATTTAGTCGTTATAATTTTGTGCCAATTACTTCAATAATGTTTCGGTTTTAAAGTGAGGGATAGTAACTATCAATTTCCATGCAAGAATAGTTTTCAAATGAATTTATTATTTTATATATTTTGAATCGTCCAAAAAGATATCTGTGTGTACATTCATATATTTTTGAAATTACGTAAAGCATGGGGAATCACGGTTTATTAATTTATGAGAATTGATTTTTATCAAATTACTCCTAATTAAGACTCACATGTAAAAAAAAACAATTTTCACTCAATCGTATTCTTTCCGCTTTTTGCATTTTTTTAAAGAAATCTTACTTGTAAAACTTCCTTTTTTTTGTCGAAAAAAGAGGATTTCCAGTTACAATTGCGGGGAAAAACGGTTCTGAGAGTTAACAAAGGCAGTAAATAAAAAAAAGGAACGAGATACAACTTTCAATTCCTTAAAAAGTCAAAAGCAGAGGGAAAAAAACAATCAACCACCAACGTAAACATTCAAAGTCCGTTGTATACACTAAACTTTCGGGTTTTTTTTTGTTTCGGGGGGTTAAAAGTTTGTAATGAATATTTCACGAAGGAACAACGAACCTTTTTGTCTGTTTCTTTTACAGTCAGTTGAGTTTAGGACTTTTTAAAAGAAAAAGTCCTAAAAATAAAATTTCCCCGTTCGTGATCAATCTTCTTCTCATGACTTTTTTAACTTTTAATAAATAGAGGTTGGGTCTTGCTGAGGTTTTTTTCGTTGTTTAGTTTTCTGTTCTGGAAAGATCTTTCTATTTATTCTCTATCTCTATACACCACTTTCTTCAATCTAAAAAGCAAAATGTTTTTTCCTCCTTTGTTTTTCCGTTTTCCCAGATCTTTGTAAGTGACAGGTTTATGCTCCAAAATGAAAGTAAAAGGAAGCCAAAAGTCTGAAGGACGAAGTCAAACGATTTTGCCCTTTATTCTTATCCCGTGACAGGACTTGATTGGACTCATTCAAAACGACAAAAGGGCAAATTTAGGCATTGTTTTATATAATTTGGGAAGAGATTTGTTCAGAACGAGGATTGTTAGGAAAGGAAGAGATGTTTGTGACTTTTTTTTTGGAAAAAGTAGTTCTCCCAATTTTTTTCGGGGAGAAAGTCTCATAAACTTTCCCCAAGCCTAGAACGCGTAAACTCATCTCCTTCCAAAGTTGTAGAAGGAGAAAGCACAAGAAAAAAAAGTAATTTTGTAGAATGAAATCTCAACGACAACCTTGCCTCCTGCTTCCTCCAGGACAATGGTTAAGGTCGTATTGTTCTCTCTCAATAACTACTTTTACTATTTGAATATACGTTCTTCTTTTGTTCTGAAATGAGACGTAGCACGGGTAGAATGGGTAGTAGAAGTGGGTTATGTCATAGGACTTTCAGCATTTTTTTTTCATTCTGTAATATAAAAAAATCGATGAGCCATCTTCTTTCTCCAACTTTTTTCTTGTTTCCTTCATTCTCTGTTGGGAAAGTCAGGGCGTAAGAGAGTCATCGTATTGTGACTTTATCTGAGATCAGAATATTCTTGGAGACACTGTCCATCTTCAGTCATCCGCTTCCTTCCAGGAAGATTTGAGTAGTAGACCATGGTCATACCAACCAAAAAACATTCTTTAACTTCTACGATATAGGTTCAATCTTTGATTCTGAAAGAGCCACAGAATCGAATCTAGAATATCAGTTCTTTCCACTTATACTTTTTTTTTGTACACGAGCCATGTTCTCTGCTCTCTTGTCAAGGTGAATGTACTCCCAGTCCTTCTCCTTTGGGAACCTTGGTGGATCAATTTAGAAGGCAAACAGATTCTTATTTGTACGAGGAAATGGTTCCAAACGTTCCGGCATGGAGCTAGTAATTGATACTTGGACGCCGGGAAAGAGAGACGTAGGAAATCATCACTTCAAAATATACTCGACTTCAATTTTTTTTTAAGTGGGCGAACTCTAGAAGAGAGTCTCTACGAAAAAAAAAAGGATTTGGGGCCGAAGTCCCGGGTCTTTACTCGAGAGGAAAGAAAAGAAAGCGGAGAAAATGAAATATTGGTAATTGGAATAGAGATTAGTTTTTAGTAGACAGTTTCTTATTTCTTGCCTTGAGACTTTACACCACCTGCTTTTTTTTCTTCAGTGAAAGTCGTAGTAGTTACACCTTGGATTTGCACGCTAGAAAAATAGAGCTTAACCTCGACTTTAATGTAGTAAGGTGTTTTTTTGAAAAAAAAAAATTCGGGCCAGGGTGAGTCCATTTGTCGAACTAGACACGAAGCCTTTCTCAATTCATTTCACCTTTCTCCTCGCCTTTGCACACATGGTTCGAACAGGGAAGAGGAAGACAGATGTAGAAAATGGAAATCCTGGAAGACGAATGGGTAGAAAAGCAAGGAACTCTCGTGTAAGGTTCCTTAAAACGGAAACTCGTGCAACTAGTTTCATTCCCCCTGTTATTTTCTTGGAAAGAAAAATAAGACGGGAGATTTTTTTAATGGAAGAAAGCATTCTTCCAGGGAGAAAGTTGAGCTCGCATAAAAAGAGCTTTGTGGACTTGAGACAGATGGAGTTTTTTTTTTCTTCTACCATTGTCTGAATGGACAAAGTAGATTTTTTTTAGTTTCTATTGTTATGTTTTGTAGCGCTCTGGACTTGAATCTTGTCCCAACGAGACCACACTCGGCGGTCAATTCTCTCTGACCGAGTGTGGATTGGGGAAAGCCAACCTACGCGAAATAGAAATTGACAGACTTTGAACTCTTCTCGTTTTCATTTCTTGTAGTTTTTCAGGTTAGTATCTAGAAAATAGAAAAACCCCTTGGACTTTTTTTTTCTTCGAAAAGGTAAGAGGGTTTTTTGGTGAATAAGAGCTCAAATAGAGTTCTTTTTAAGATAGGTTAGGGCTCATTCTTTCTCTAAAGAAAATTGTTTCTCCCAAGGGACTTTCTCCTAGAGGCTACCCTGTATTTTACGCTTAACTTAACTTTAGTATTTATTAATTCGGATTAGCTTCTCAAGTCTCATTTCTTATTTTAAGTCGACTATTTTAGGGTACCGGCCTAAAGTGAAATGGTGACTAGGTTTTAAAATGAAAAGCTTCAGCCTGTTGCCTCTGCTCCTCCCTTTCCTTTTGTAGTCGGAGTTCTAATAAAAGGTTTTTTTTAGACTCCTTGAATTCCCTACAGTAGTTAATTACATAGAAATTTTGCAATGATAAATTCAAATGGTCGGGATTTGTTTCAAAAGTATTGTCAAAGTGAAGCAAGTCTAAAGAAAGATGCTTCAAAAAACGAAACAAGGGGCGCTCGTTGCATGTTTACATTCTCTTAAAAAACCACTTACTTTTCGGGGCGAAAGTATCTTGTTGGAGTAAAATTTCGGTACCCGGGAAATTCAAATTCAATTAAAAATTCCCTCACTCAAGTCTTCCTACCAGAATGTATAAGCCACTCTGTACAAATTAGTCACTCCGTCTGGTTGTTGGTGTCTCGTCCCCACTTGAGAAAAGCTTCACTTCGATATAAGGATACAATTTTGTAGGAAAATAATTTAGTTTTTGAATTTCTATCCTCAGGCTACTTCTTTATCCTTTTAGATCTCGTTCTCATTAGGAACCAAAATGTGGTCGGAGAACTCGTCAACTAAAAATGTATTTCTAATTTAACAGCAATTTAATTTTTTCACATTTTTTTTTGGTAGAAATTTCGCGTAACTACTTTTTTCCTCTCAAGTGCTACATATTACCACCTCCTATAGTTCTAATTAATAAAGTATCGTGAGACTTTGGAGTTTGGTCTAGAACTTTCTCAACTTTTTTTCTGGCTAGGAGTCATTGACCTCGAGGCCGAACAGGAGGACGCGTGATTTGGCTTCAAAGTATTGAATGAAGTCGAGGTTTTCGTAAAACATTGAATCTTTCAAGCGTATCGTATATCGATGTAGTTCGTGGGCATCTGGAGTGGAGAAGAGTAATGAATCCTTGTCGCTTCGGTGTTTTTCGTTATAGTCAGCGCGTCTGCTAGATTTTATAGTAAAGTAGATAGTTTTGGGTCGTTATATTGATTTGTATTTTATGGAAAATATATTGAATTAGAATTTTATTTATATTTTATAAGGTTACGAGTTCATTTGTTAACGAATTCAGAGCCCTTTTCCTCTCTGTGTACTACTCAGTTGAAAATCCTTAAGTGTACGGAAGGAAGAGGAGGAAGTTTCATTAGAGACGAAGTAAGAATGAATCAAGACAAAAAAAAGAAATAATGATAGAAAATGGTTCGTAGTCGTTCGGAAGAAAGTACAGCGTTAAGTGGGGAAAAGCTGACGCGGGAGATAAGTACGTTCAACTTGAGGCAAGATTTTCAGAAGGGCTATAGACGCTAAAGATAGGAAGAGTACTGCGCGGCATTCTCTTGAAATTCTGATGACGGTTCATCAATTGACTGAACCTCTTCTTCCACTTTGTCTCTTCCTTCCATGGATTAAGGAGATTGTCACTCTCCAGGAAATATCATAAAAGGAAATTTTGGAAAAGTTGAAGTGTCGCCGAGAATTGGTCTTTAAAAAGAGAAATTTACCGTTAGACTTTCTCCCTTTTCCTCTACACTTCTATAAATGTAAGAGTAAAGAAGCTTCCTATCCTTCACTTTTTTTTAGGGGAAAAATGAAGAAAGAAGCCTTTTTCTATTTGATTTTTCCTCCTTGACGTCACATGCCACGAACTTTCACAAATCTAGTTCACTTTTTGGTTTTTTTTTGTATTGGTTGTCCATATGTTTCGACATGATTTTATGGCATCGTTTTTTTTTGTTGGAAATATATACATAAAGTTTTTTTTATCTCATAGGCACAACAGATCGTACTGTTAATTTCAGTGGAAATAATGCCAGAGAAAGTTTTGGTCTTGGCTCAAAGTCCCCGTATGATTTTCATTTCTCGGTTTTCAAGGAAAAAAGTTTTTCAAACTAGCCTACTTTTTCTCCAAGTTTTTCCTAGGTTTCAATTCCAAAAGTATAAAAAATAATATTTTATGTGAACCGTCTTGTGGGTGAAAAGGGAGTCAAAATCTTATCCGACTTTCTCGGTGGAGCCTTCTAGCCTTCTATGGCTGTCGGCGGTGTGGAACGGTTTTTTTTAAAGTTTGTGAAATTTAGGTTGAGAAAAGGAAAACTAGGAACCGAGATTTTTAAGTGGAGCTGAATACAAACTACGTAAAGGGACTTGAGCTTTTCCTTTCCTTTTTTGTATATGAGGTAAACGGGTGAAAAGAAAAGTTTGAGGTTTTTTATAAAAATTCCCGATTTCAAGGAAGACTAGGTTTCAATTGAATGTAGATTCAAGGCGAGTAAACCTTCCAGACTTTTTTTTTCAATACAACGACGTTATTTTTTCAACAACAGGACAAAAATTGAGGTAAAAAAGCACAGGAAAGAAAAACTATATCGATAATCGGAGTCTAGTTTATATTACATTTTGAGAATAGGAAGTCTTGTACTCTTTTTTTTTTTTTTAAAAAAAAACGGGTTTCACGAAATGCTTCAAATTTTTCTAAGAAAAAAACTCCTGTTCTGAGTTCCGTCGTTATAAGTACTTTCCCGTGCTCTCTCTCTGTAATGGTCTACTTGGAAGTAAATATTTGCAATTTAAAGGGAATGTGTATGTGAGTGGATTCTTACTGGATTCTGTAGTTTTCGTCGTTAGTTTCAGGATACGTGACACGACTTGAAATGGATTTCAAAATTTTCAAATAAGTACTTACACCTGACGCCTTTTTCCTTCCTTTAAGTATTATAACTCATTCAAGTAACTTCACGTATAGTAACACACGCCTTTCCTACTTTTCCTCTCTGCTTTTAGTATATTGGTCCATTTAGGAAATTCTAATCATTATTTCAGCGATACTATAGTAGCACTCAGCTCAGAATTCAAACTACTGTTTGATCTTCTAAGCACGTTGACTCAAATCGAGATTTGCGAGTGAGCGGTGACATTTTAAGTTTTAGACCAGAGGTGTAAATTACAGTATGTCAGACTGACCAAAATGCGACGAGGTGATAAAGGAATTTCGTGGTTTTTAAAGAGCTTGACCGTACACGTTCGTCTGCACGTTTTAAGAAAAAATAGCTTTGATCTTGATGGAGAAAGCGATAGATTTTCGGGAAAAAGTTTAAACACGTTTGTAATAATGGTAAAGGGAATTTTGTGGTTTAGATTTTGATTCGGTTAAGTGCGCATATAAGTAGATTTCCATGCCGTTCGACAGAATTTTGCCTTTTTTGAAAGTAAGTTGGTCGAAACGTAGCAAATTCCCCTCGATTTTTCTTGGCTAGTGGTTGGTCGTGAGTGGAAGTATTATTGGGCTTTCGATCAATAGAAAGTGATTCGGTTGGACTTTCTCCCTCGTACTTTACGCTAGTTGAGTTCTTAGTCGTTGTAGTGTTATGGGGAACTGAGAATCATAAAAAGTGGTTTCTTACTCCCTTTCCCCATCAAGTGACTCACACGAAACAATACAGTTTTTATTTTTTATTTTTTTTTGGGTATTTGTACCCATACGAACTCAAACGAGCGATAATTAAATGATTAAAGTCCAAAAAATTTTATTATTTGTTAGACTTTCACTATTTTCACCAGTTTACGACAGTATGGGCTTTCTTTCTTTCTCACTTTCTTTAATATTTATTGGTGACTTGGATGCCGTTTAATGGACGAAGCACCTTACTTATTCATGTCCAAATGGAGCGAAGGTTCAAATCCTCTTTTTTCTACTTTTACCCCAAGATCTCGGCAGTTACTGGGGGTGAAGATGGGGTTTTGAAAAAGAATGAAACGGGGAAAGTTGAAGGTGATGTTGGATTGGAGCTCGTAAACCTATCTTTTCCTACCGTACTTTCTGTTGTTTAATGACTCTCAAAGGTGTATGCCTTGAGACATTGGGCCTTGAAAAAAAATTCTACGTTGTGAGCAAAATAATGTTTTTTTAGTGTCGTAGAAAATGGTCACGGGTTAGGATGGAAAGAGAGTTGACTGAATTTTCAACTCGGAAAATCTATTTAAGTAATGGACCAATCCTTGACACTGGTCACTACTCACGAGAAAGCTGAGCAAGTCAAGGCAATGGACTTGGTAGCTTTTCGACTCTCAATATTGTCTAGTCCTGGAGGCTCGAACCTTGGAGCAATTTATCCAAGGAAGTGAGAAAGTCTAGGCTGTAAAGGACTCAGCTAAATGAGAATTTTGTTCTTAAACAAGGCCCATTCTTTTGAAGGTTTAGTGTGAAATGGAGAAAATAAGAAGGTTCTCTCGTACTTGACATTTTCACCAAATGGATATTGATAGTTGATACTTTTCACTTCAACAGACTTATTTTTAGAGTAAGATAATTTTCTTCAATTTTAATTTCCTTTTTCTTCAAAAAGTTGGTCCACTTCAAAAGTTTTCGATTCTCGAATGAAGCTGAGAGCGAGGGTGGGGCGGTGGGGGTTTAATTGAATTTTCTCATTTGGTTCTTCTTTCTTCTTCTAGATTTTCAAATTGAGAAGCGAGGCGCTGGGGAAGCGGTAAAAGCGGACGGAAGCCAAGGACAATTCTGGGGTTAATAAAAGTCGTCAAATGAGCAACGGAGAAGAAAGTCTCTTGTACCAAAAGGAAGTTGACGGCAAGTAAAGAAAGTGTGAAGCGGAATTGTTCAAAGTTTGTTTTCTGCCCTTTTTCGTTATTCGTTATGCTGCTCTTTGCCTTGAGGAGACAAAGGCTCAAAGAACAACTTTTTGGCTTTGTTCTCTCCAGTCACCATGACTAGTAGTCTTCTACACAGTCCTAACAACAATCACACGAGCACTGATGATGAAGAGCAGCGAATCAACCGTCTTTTTCCAAAATGTAAAGTTCGTGGGTCACGACCTTCTTTTCCAGAATCCCCAATTTTTAGTGAAAGTGAGTCAAAGTCTGGACTCGACTCAAACTTGGACAGTCCTGGACTAGAACTAGGGCCTGACAAAGACAGGAATGCAAATAGAGAGAAACTTTCTCCTCCAAGTAGTAGTTGCAGAGAGAGTGACAAGTGTGACAGTGTCCAGAGTGGAAGTTTGTCCATTGACAATAGGCAATCAGGCGGAGTTGTTGAAAGTGTCCTTGGGTCAGTTTTAGGTGGGACGAGTGGGGTATCATTTCCAGGAAGAGCTCAAAGATACCATCCTACGCTTCTTCATACGACCGGTGGGTCGAACGTGAGTGGAATATACAAACGACCTTACGACGGATATCATTACAACATTTCCAATCAACGTCGTTCCCACCATAATCATAACTCATGCAGAAGTCCGTGTGGAATTGATCTCTACTACCACCGTCAAGTCAATCCTTCTAAAGTAATACAAAAGTCGACTGCCTCAGTTGACAGCAATTCAAGTATTAATACTGTCAAGACCGCCCAGCGTGGTGGCGGTTTTGAGAAAAAGTTTGACAAAACAAGACTTTCCTTACCACCATCGTCGTCATTTCAAGGAGAGAAAATGGATTTGGACAATTCTGTAGTTGGGGACGAAGATTCTGGTCATTTTGACAATGGGACTGGAAGTGGCAGTAATGGAAGTACATTCTCGGAAAGCAATACACCACTGAGTGTTGGTAGTGGAAGCGGTTTAGGCCACGCACCAATCATCACCCCCCTCCATGACTCTCGCATTGAAATTGAAATTGCAGGAGGTCGTGAAATTTTCTCACAAAATAAAACCCGACTTGGACGTCGAGGCCGAGGAATTGTGAGCTCATCAAAGTCCGACTCTCAACCACATTTCCTTCAGCCTCAGCCTCCTCATTCTGGAAAAGGAGTACCGGGTAGACGAAAGGTCATTTCACCAGGAACGGCCACGCTGAGTCCAAGGTATGCTACTAAAAAATCTCCACTCGGTAGAGACCCTCCACATCAAAGTAGCTCGACAGGTTCGTCGTCTGTTTGGGAATTGCAAGCAGAAGGAAGTAAAACCATTGGAGGGCCGCGCGTTCGTAGCGCATACCGACATTATGGTGGGTCATACAAGCAAAAACATAAATCTGGAAATAGTTATGGCGCCCAATTTCGACGGGCCCATCACCACCAATCTTTTCCTGTCTACGACTACTACTCTCCTCCAAGTGGACGCATGGGTAGCCATAATAATTTTTCAAGAGATCCAATAAGTCGTCCACCTTTTCAGCAGGCTCTACCCCGAGTTCATGGAACCATTAAGGAAACAATGTTTGGAACAGAAATCACATCTGTTGAAAAGTCTCTCATTTACGACGAAATGGGACGCCTTGTGAGTTGTGACCAACGACTTCGAACTCTTGAACCGAATCCACCTAAGCAGTCGTCACCGGGACGAAGTTACGCCCCGACTTCAAGAGGAGGTGAGATTGTTTTTGACGATATTGAAGATTGGCGAGAAGTTGAAGCGGAATGCGGCGAAAGTCCGGGAGAAAAGCCTTCTTCTGGTCACGGATGGGAAGGTGGGCTCGAAAATAATGATGAAAAAGGAAAGCTAAGTTATAGTCAAATCATGGAATCAAGCTCCTCCCTTTGTCCGTCAATTCAACTCGAAGGAAATACGAGTCCCAGTGGATACGAAAGTGACGAGGTCTCGACTTCAGTTCCACTACCACCCGTATCTCAACCAAATTTCCTTAATGAAAATAAACGAGTTATTGGTAACCTTCCAATTGCAGAGTATGAAGGATCACCATGGCATAGACCGCGTCGCTACGGTATCTACAGACAACCTCCAGGAACACAACACTCTATGCCAAATGATTTAGATTTAGTAGACCTCTGTTCTTCTGGAGTTCACGTACCCTTTCCATCTTCTCAAAGTTTTGAGGGCATGGCTTCCGGGAATAAAAGTCCTGACAGTCAACATTCTCCTATTTCAAATCTTTCTACGACAAAAACACTGCAACAGTCTCCAGGAACGACGCGACTCCCCGGATTTCCGCAAAGGGTTCATACCAATTCCATGCAGGCACAAAAATGTACCACTACTGCAGATATTTTAGCGCATCCTGCCTCCGCACAAGGCTCTTTCGTTGAAGGGATGGACTTTACTCAAATCGATACAATTGAAAATTCAAAACGATTTTCAAATACCGCCCACTCAAGAGACGAGGAATGTTTGAGCTTGAAGGCTCCCGTATCTCAAGATACTCCAATACAGTCCAACGGGACTGGAATTTCTCCAGCGGCATGCAGTTCTAGCTCAACTGACATTCGCTCTCTATCCATGTCTCGTGAACAATGTGATTATTTATACGAGTTTTCTGAGACTAGAAAAGTTTTAGAAGAATTTTTTCATGGTCCGCCTGGAGGGTTGGGTCGAGGAGGGATTTCGCCATCTGACTTTGACGAACTTGAGTATACCCTGAGAAGACAAAATGGCAACTCGTATGTAGGTCAAAGATTAGCCGGAGACTTGACAGGCTTAGGAAGTGGTGGAGTTGAAGAATCGCCTAAAATGTCTGCACGCCGTGGTGGTCGAGAAGTTGTGATGAGTTTAGGAATTCCGTTAGAAGTTGAACCAGGATCCGAATTCGGAACTTCGTCAAGACTTATTACTCTCCACGACGTTTCTGCCTCTAAAAATTCACCGCCTGACGACAGTGGAAATAGGGATGTGAATTATAATGACCTCGACGTGGAAACGGCCTCTACAAACACTGAAACGGATTTAGGAGAGACTGAAATTGGCCATCAAGTGAGTTAATGACTTTCTCCTCCCACTGTGTCTCTATTTGCATAGCTTTAATTAGTGTGGCTTTGGTTTTTACTCGCTTTCTCGTTCCCAAGAACCATCATGGTCGTGCGCTTAGGAAAGTAACCGTAGGTTTGAGCACGTGTTTTTCATTGGTTAAACTTTTATAGATTTAGCTATCAGGCTAATAACCCTTGACTCTCTTTTATATTGTGGCAGGTACGACATCATCCTAGAAATTATGCTATGTCTCCTGAAACTACCGACTGTGACTCCAACGAGCTCGAAAGTGAAATGTCACTAGACTACGACGTCTCAGTACATTCATCTAGTCGTATCGGAACGACAATGCCAGTTCTGGAAGATGGTCTATCTTCTGCCAACGTCTCGGACAATGATGAAGACGTTCTGGAGGTCAGACAAGGAACGGGAGAGGCTCTGGGGCGAGGCGGTCATGACTCTTTGTCATCAGGCATTGCTAACCCTACTTTAATCTTAATGAAGAAGCAAATAACAGAGATAGAAAAGGAAATTCAGATGAGAGCAACGACAGGGACAAATGTTGAAGGGGAAAGACAAGGCGGTTCAAATAATCCTGGAAATTCTGTACTGTTCGAATCTACCGAAAACTCCATGGGTTTAAACGAGTTGAGTGCTAATGCAAATACCAAGGTTCATCACGAAGTGCCCGGGAGTAGTGATCGAAGGAGCAACTCTTCATCACTCTTCGATTGTAATGATCCTGAACTGGAGGCATTGGATCCTATGAGTAAGCCGCTTACACCTCATTTTCCAGGCCGCAGAGCCCGTCTTTCACTTTTCTTTCACACGCTTTTTTTTAGAAAGCAGAAGAAAATAATGAATAGAAAATGTAGTCGACGGAGCTTAAATAACCGATCTGTCATTTCCATTTTTTCTCGTGATAAGAGCTACTTTCGCCGATTTTTCATTCCCACATGCTTTTCCTTACACACTTTTTACTGAAGGTGAAGGGAAAACTCTTCTAGAATCCGCTTAATAGCTTTCCCGTCAACGTAGAAAGTCTCTGGCTCTTATTTCTTGTCTGAAGATTTAATTAATTTTTTCTCTTTGTAAACTTCCTATTTTTGGTATTTTGTTGAAGGCCTTTTAACCGAATTACACAAACTTTTGGCAAAACAGTCCGAAAAGGAAAAACAGAGAGTTTTCGAATCCAATTTACTCCATAGCGGCTTGTCACATATTGCTTTCTTCCTGTGACGCACAAATTGAGAGAACATTTCCTGTGAACATTTGCAAACTGGGCAAAAGAACGTCGTAAATGCATGTTTTTGACAAGTTTCAAAAACTTGCCTGGACGTTAAACGACACCCTTCTATTCTTTCAAAAAAGAATACGACGGAACGTTCTGTGTAATAGGTATTTTTGGCATGAAACCGAAGGCGAGTGGCAAAAACGTGTTCATGAATACAAAAGTATTGTTAGCAAAATAAACTTGTAAAATATTTTTGTTTAAAAACTACAAAATATTTTGGGTAGATCATGAAGGCATGTTACGTGCTAAAATGAAATGAATATAAAGTAATATGCAATGCAATTTTGCAAAAACAACTAATTTTTTGCATTTTTTTTCTGTCCAGGGCAAACACCCCCACCTTCCCCCGCACCTGCTTCATCTACCTCCCACCAAAGTCATTCCCACAATTTGTCTTCCTCAACGACTCCACTGCGACCAGTGACTTCTTCAATAACTCAGGCAATTAGTCCTCCAAAACTTTCTAGTCTGTCTCTGCTGGGAATGACGACGACTAGTAGCTCCACAACGATGTCGTCGACGGCTAATGGAATCCATTTGTCAACTCCTGGCACGGCACAGCCTGAAAGTAAAGAATCAATCTCAACTCACCCCTACCACCACCACTTGTCTTCGTCGTCGTCGTCAACCGAACCGTTGAAACTCATCTCATCGATTATGACTCCGCCCGACTCGTCCAAGGAACCACTTTCCCATAATAGAGCCAAACAATATCAACTACCAAAGTTTGATACTTCTTCCTTGACTTCACTACTACCTAAACCAAGCTCTCTATCAATGACAACTGGACCTCTCTGTTCTACTCAAGATGACAGTCCACAATCTGAGCTTCACGAATCGTCATCCGAGGAACGACTCGGACCACATGGAAACAGTATGTCACCAGTATGGGTACCAAGGTAATTGGACACAGATGTTGGTCTGTTAAGCTGTCAACTTTTTTGATTGTATCACACGCTATAGCAAGTTCGCCTTAGTCATCACCTACGAAGCCTCAGAAATGAAAGAACGACGAAACTATATGCTTCGTATTATTTCATTTTGTACTCTATTTTTTCAGGAGGTCAATGTTACGCGGTGACAGGAGTCATCACACTGGTTTTGGTTTACGCGAGCCATTTTTACGTCGACGTTACGAAGAGATTCCTGACGATGGTAAAAAAATTTTTTACTTAAAATTCTTTATTTTTTGTCGTAGTTTTTATTCTACTTGAAAATTGAAATCAACATTAGGAATTCCGACACCGTCACTTTTAAAGTAAGGGTACAAATGACAAGACAACTGTAATTTTACAGTAAGTAATGGAATGGGTAAGAATCGTATTTCTCGAGTGCGAAATGTAAGACGTATTTGTGTGCTGATGGTCGGAGATAGATTCTTCTAGAAAATACGCCTTACATTTTTTTTACCACAAGTGTTGTATCTACAACTAGTAGGTGAAGTTGATATTTATTTGACTTTTTTAGACATACAATGTAGTCGTATATCTAATAAAGGATCTGGAGCAGAAAGTGTATTAGGACTCAAAAAGTGAAAGCACTACCGCCAAGAAGAATATGTCTAGTCGACTTACAAACTGAATTTAATGTTGTTCAATGCAAAAGGAAATAGTCGAAAAGTGAAAGTGAATATGAGGATCCTACCCATTCACCTACTAAGTTCTAGTATCATGTCTCTACTTTTTTTTCCCACATCTGTCTAGTAAATTTTAAACTGCCTCCAGTTATAAATTGAACGAGAAAGTCGACCTGACACTTACCATTACTTCTAGGTGATACAGGGCTAGAAGGAAATTGTAGACTACAGGAATTTCTCCTGGAAGGGGGTTGATGAAAGTGAAAGTGAAGGGAGAAAATAGTAAAAGATCGTTCCGTGTTCGCAACATTTCTTATAGTAAGTTAGGAAGGTATAGTTGGAATCTTGGATGCCCACTATCACTGCCAAGATGGATAAAAGGTCCATTCTGCTAGACTTGACTTGACTGATAGGATGCAACAGATAGAATTCGTAGTTTCTTTTATGTTCATTTTCTCTAGCTTCGTGGTGGTATGCACTAGGAACCACGACGAGTTATATTCGTTTGAACTTTTCCTGGAAGTGGGTGACAGAAGGGAGTATTCTTCTCTTTATCAATTTACGATAGACGTGTCATGTAAAGAGAAAGTCTTTGTCATATCTTTCTGTCTGACTTACCTAACCTGTAGAAAGAAGAAAATGTTTCTGGTAGTTCCCTACTGCTTTTCTTGAGCTCACTTGGTCACCCCAGGAAACGTTTTTCTTTGCTACAACTCACTTCGGTCACTTGTCTTTTTCCAATGTCGTTCTGGATGGATGGATATAGTGAAGTGAGAGTAGAGTAGACCCGTCCAGGATGACAGTCGGAAGTGAAGAACTTAATCACTCTGACTTTAATCATGGTCGACATCCCTCTGCTGTCAGTCCACGACAGTTGACTATGACTATAAGATTTTTTGATGTTAGTATTCTTGTTAGAAATTAAGTTTTTCAGAAATTATAAGACGGCTTTAATTAAAACTAATTCACTATAAATTTGACGTTTCAATCTGGTTTTGTTTTAAGATGCCGATACGGATCAAGAAACGGATCGTCTCCTTGGTCAACATCGGACAGAAGATGACTATGGTTTCTACAAT
This sequence comes from Rambutanura hunanensis, assembly GCA_019776465.1. Classification (NCBI taxonomy): domain Eukaryota; kingdom Metazoa; phylum Arthropoda; class Collembola; order Poduromorpha; family Neanuridae; genus Rambutanura; species Rambutanura hunanensis. The sequence continues at coordinate 99,313 of JABASK010000009.1, read as the reverse complement.
GATAAGGTAACATTACCAATGACATGTAATTAAAAGTCCAATGCAATTTCAATAGAGATGCCTATTACTGTTGACATGATTGTCGAGGGACTCTTTCCAAAAATGTGAATGTGGCCATAACTAAAGTGTCAAGTGTAGTAAACAGACGATTTGGCATCTGGAGGTGTCACATTCTCATTCCGGGTGTCCCAATGATTTCCTTTTCCCCTCGCTTTTCTCTCTTGTAATTAATGTAGAAGGAAAGTGGATGGTAAATTCTGGAAGAGTATAAGCTCAGGTGGGACTTTATGGAAAAGCGGGTAGAGAGAAATAAACATTTCGAAAGGATTAATCTCAAAATTTCTGGAAATGGCAGGCGAAGGAGGCATTTCATAATAATTACTAAGGTAAGGTAGGGGCATACACGAGCATACACTTTTCATTTGGATTTGGTACGTCAAGCCATTAAATAATTCATTGTAAAAGGCCCAACTGGAACGGAACTTTTGTCCTGGACGGAAACTAGTACTAATAGAGAGAATACAAAAAGATCCATTTAGAACCAATTAAAGTAGCGCGGTTATTCAAAAACGTGCTGTGCCATTATCTAATGAACGAGTAGTACGTATGTTCGAACGTGCTTTAATTCGGAGAGAAAATGAATGCTACAAGTTTTTTTTATTTCAAAATGTTATTATTGGTTACTATTGTTATTTTTTCTTGTAAATTTTAAAAATTTACAAGAACGAGACAGGAAGACAAGATGTTTAGTGTAATTAAATTAAATGAATGCTTTCATATTTATACATATTTCGAGAAGCGGAGAAAGGAAGCGGGGCGTAATATCATTAGCATTGAGATTGAGACCGTCTGGGACCTCTTTTAATCAAATGGCATTCCGTTTCCCTTCAGTTTCTTCATAGCCCGACTTTCTTCCAACGGAGAAAGTCCGCCCGTTGCCAAAAAGGACAAGGCCATTTATATTCTGTGGAATTCTGAAGCAATCATTAGAGTAAGTGTGTCTCTCCTTTACTTTTCCTGAAGGCCCTTGTTCTAGTCCACCTACTTTCACTTTTCAAAATTTAAGACAAAGACTCGGCAGACCTTCGTCATTTCGAGCAACATTAGAGTGTTAAATGAGTAATGGCTTCACAGACCTTCTAACATGGGAACGCATTCAGGCGTGGCAGATGGGCAGAAAAGAAAAAGTCTGTACGAACGAAAAAAAAGGTCAATTTTTTTAAGATTCTGTGCTCGCTTCTCTTTTCTAAATTGAAAACCTGAAGTTTTTAGAACAATGGTACCGCCAATGTGTTGTATAATAGGGAAGCAATTTAGAACTTTGGTGTAAACTAGGTTGCAGGAGGAGTTGGATTATGTATGAGCATATGTTCTAAGGAAATTAAGGAGAAAGGAATTTTTTTTTCTGGACGTGATATAACGCGGGCCATTGTTGAAGAGGTGTGTAACCCGAGGTGCCCACACGCAAGATTCCGACGTAACATCCATTTCCCCCAACCTCATTATTTCCTTTAAACTTTCTCTTTTCCCGTACTTTCTCTTCATTTCCTATGCATAATGCGTTCCGTTTTGATCAAATGAATATACAAACTGAGCGACATAACCAGAATCACTAATCAACTTGCTACCTTCTAGTAATAGGGGACGTGTATATAACGGACGGATTTGAATGGTTGGGAAAGAAAGCAACTTCCGGCCTTGTTCGCCCTCACCCTCATACCTTTTCAAAACGTGTTCTAAAGTTCTCTGGATCCAATCTAAAAACTGAATTTTAAATACAGTTTTATACACGAGGCCTCACGTAGTTTTTAGGCAATTCTCAAGATTTGAACTGATAATTTGAGCCTATTCGAGATACTTTTTAGTCGAGTTATGAAACTAGTCTAGAAAAGGTTATGATTTTTTGGTGAATGATTTCATGTGCTGATAACCTAAAAAGAAAACTTTTTCAACGACTTTCTATTTAGGTTAGTGGAGAATTTAACGAGTAACATTTATTTTACTAGACTACACGATTGCGAGAATTCTGTTTCATTATCTGAAATACACCCGGCAGCGTTTTAGGTGCATAGGGTAGCAGAAACTGATGTCTGTTTTGGCTGCAGTGTGTTATTTGACTTGAACGATAGTTTATGATAAATTTCGTACGAAATGTTATCTTGACAAGCAGGTGTAAACTGGATGAGTAATAAGTCTCGTGTGTAATTTAGGCCTCGCTGTTAGAAACATATGAAGTTTGAAATTATTACCCATTGTTTAGGAAAATGAGAGAAAGTGGGTATTTGAAACAAGATGTTATCGTGTATGGGGTGAGAGCATAATGGTTCCCTAAAATGCAAATATGAGTAGGCTCATCGGGTCGATGGCCGTCACTCCCTGGTTGGTTGCCTAGGTAGCGCTTCCTTAAGTCTCTTTGCAATAAAGTGAGAAAAGGGCGCGCGGAATGCCATGATTATGAAACTTTCACCATAAGAAGACGTAGGGTGGAGATTGTTTCTCTTAGAAGTCCATTCCTATCATCATAATGGTCTTCACTCCGCACGCGTTCTTAACGACTTTAGTACTATGTACCAATACAACCATTCCAATATGAACGTAGGGGAGGAAAGAAGCAATATTTCCTTGTCGTACATCATGAAGGTCTTCTGGAAACTACTATATAATTCCCATGACGAGTAAACAAAAGAGAAAGTGTTCTAAGAACAACTCAATCCACTTCTTGTCGCTTCGCTTCGTAGACGGAAAAGCTTTGGCTCGTCATCTTGGGAAATCCTTGGAATCTAATCCTATATTCCTTTGCATTTTCCCACTATTTTCGCTGCCGTCAAGGGAAGATGAGGAAGTAGAGTTAGTTTCCGTCGCTTGAAGCAAAAGAAAAGGTGCAAGGAATTGACGATGATTCTATTTTCAGTGACTGAAATTAGATTTCAAGAGGAGGAAATTCATGTTCACCTTCTGGCACAAATGGGCACATTCAATGTCATCCAAAAAGACTCTCATAGGGAGACCACTAATGGCATGTTAGAGGGAAACTTCAAATAACCTCAATGTTCTCAAACCTGAGACTTTCTAAATTGAACAACGCACTTTAATTTTATGACGGAGAGATATTGTTAGGAGAGTAGTTAATAATTTAGCAGGGAAGTTAAAAAACAATTTTGGAAAGTTTATTTAAACAGCTTTTCCCACACAAAGCGTTAGAGAATTTTGTTCAATTTGTAAAAAAAAAAAAAAAATACGGGTGAGAGTAAATGGTCCAGACTGGAGTGAGGGAAGGGAAAATAACGTTCTGGAATGAACATTTCACATGCGACTGAATTTGGTGATTGGGCCAGAGAATTAGATTGTGAAGCTTTAATTCCCTAATGAGCTCAAAACCAGCTTCCTCTGTCTCTATTTGAACTAATGAATTGCAATTATACTGAGTGGAGAAAAAGTAAGTGGGTTTCTTCAATCCTTTTTCTTTCTTTTTTTTAATTTTTTGGTTTAAAATGTGCAAAAATTGGTTCGTTGAAAATTTTATTTTTTTCTGGTAGTATGAGTTAATGCGAAGTGAAGTGCTAAAACCTAAGCACTTTTCATATTCCTTTTCTACGCTTTCTCCTTTAATTTGAACGAAACCCAGGAAAGTGGCCGTGGTTAGAATGTTTTATGGCACAGAGAGTTCTAGGTTTTGGCCTAATGAAAATGGCTTTCCCACTTTCATAAAAATCAATGCTCATTAGTCTCTCCGAGTTTTAATTAGCCTTTCTTTTTTAATAATGTGTTCTAAACTCGTTGAAAGTGGTCCGCTTCTGAAAGGCTTTTGTAAAAAGTTTTCTATTTTCTTAACACATTGAACTAACTACTATTTTAGTGCGTATAGAGGGAAATGTCAAGTTGTTACCCGTACTAACAAACTAGAAAACTAAAAGAAACTAGAGCGCAGAACGATACCAGTTAGTAACAGTTTTAGTTTTAGGAAAACCTTTTCTCATCCTCCATCGATCGACTACGGTTTCTCCGGGGCAAAAAGCAGGGAAAACGCATTTGACGTCATTTTGGTCGAACCATTTACTAAGGTTTAGAATTCCAAAATTTCATTAGCTCTTTTCACCATTGGCCACTGAGCAACGACGGGAGGTCGGTTTTTCCTGAATTTACGGAATTGTAGAATTAATGACTATTTGATGAAAGAAAAAGCCCACCCTCCCGTTGGCGTGCCGTGATAACCGTTGCGGAAACTGTATGTTTGGGACGATCCTCATCCTTTCAGGCGAAAGTGCAATCAACTTGTAATTCTGCGGTATTGCAAAATTTCAATGACTTTCACCGTGATAAATAAATTGGAGAAAGCCAAAGCAAAAGTCAACAGGGAAGGAAATAATCAAAAACCGTCAAACATTTCCTGCTGGTATGTGGCGTTGGCGTTTGGAAAGTTGAAGCTTTTTATATTCGAAAGGCAATTACGTTGGGAAGCTAGTAAAAGTCAACAATGTAAGTTTATATGCCCATTGTCACTCGCTCTCGGACTTGACTCCTTTCTAACATATCGAGAACGAAAAGAAAGTCATTTGACTTGACGTTATTGTAGGCTCATCTGGTATCTTGGAAGATCTAAGATTCTTTGGAGACAAAATGAAAATGAAAGCTATAGGACTTTTCGTTGACATAAGTTTGTCGACGAAGAAGGGGGGGAGGGGCGTAGGGGTTTATAGTGTGTCGTAGTGGTGAAGTTTTATTATAATTTTATATATCTTGTGAGAGCACGTGGAATGAAGATCTCTTAAATGTCCTTTTGTCTCTTTTTCTCTGCTGCTCTTCTTTGTCACTTCTTGTCTCCAGGACTGGAAAAAAGCAAAGTTACGTGGAATTCTTGGATCGGCAGCCGCTTCAACGCCGCCGCTGCCGATTCTTCCTTCTGCCTCGACAACTTTGAACAACTCTAAAGGACTCGTTTCTTCTTCATCGTTCCTCAAAGGAAGTTCACATGTGCCAGGATCATCTCTGCCTTCATCAACTTCTAGTCAGAATCATCATACTTCGGCAGTACTTCCAACTACTTGTCATCAACCACCTAAAGCCATTCACCACCTCAGCCTCAACTCACCTACGGCCGAATCCACATTTCCAGAATTACCTCTTAGTCTTCCACCGTCGAAACCACAGAAGCAGGTCCTAGGCACTTTTTTCCTCATCTCATCAGTCTCATGGCTTTATTTTTTCTTAGACATCTTTTTTTTCCTATTCTGTGCTCGTCTTCATCATCCTATTGTTCCTTTTCTTTCACTTGATCCTCTGTTGCTTGGCTTCGACTTTTTGGAAATCTTTCTCTGTAGTAAATATCAATAGCTTTTTTGCTCAGTGCTTTAAGATGAAGCTCCGAGCTGCGCTGTATGAATCTGTACGAGCTGGGTTGTCATTTCATAATTGGATATTTTGCAATACCTCGCCCAAACGTCTCCTCGCTTTTCTTCGTTGCAAAATGAATTTCGCCAAACAAAAGAGCCTTTTGTTTCTGGAAATGTTGAAAGGGCTGATTACGTGAAAGCGTCCCAGCTTGTCGTACTGGGATCAAATCCCATCTTAATTGTTTGTTTGCTGACTTTGTTCCTCCTTCGCGTGCTAAGGGTGCATGAAACGGAGGGCAAGACGGAACGACGTAGAAAGCACGTCTGTAGATTTAGAGATGTGTTTTGAACATTTCAACAGGTTTGGAAAGATGTATAACAGTGCTAATCTTTCGTCTTCTTTGTTATTTTCAGGAGAAAGACGGTGTAAAGAAGAAGAGAAACAAAGAAGGTAAGAAAGCTCTCTTGTTCTAGGAAATCAAACATTTTATCCTAACCAAGGTTTGCTAACCGAAATGATTTCGTAGATTTTTATTTTATTTCGGGAAGTCAAAATTTTCTGTAAAAGACAACTTTTTTTGTTTTTCTGGAAAAGCACCTCGAGTTATTAACTCTTTTTGTCTCGCTCTCCGGTTACACTTTGTCACCTTAATAATTGAACGTGCAAGAGTTTCTTTTGATTAAGTTGTCATACGGAACTGGTGCGAAAGGAAGACTAATTAACTTTCCACCCTTTTCCTTGCTTTCATTTTTTTAACTAAAAATCAACCAGTTAACTTTTGCTGTTCAAACACGATGGAAAATTAGTAAATTTTGTTAGAAAGAAATTTGGTACTTTCATTTTTCAAGGTTCTTCGTGCTAATTCTCCTCTTGCTTTCATATTTTAATGTCTAAAAAAACTAAAGTATTGTAACAATTTACACCGCAATTAACTTTTTTGTTTTGTAATTTTGCAATTAAAAACTCAGATTGCATATTCTAAACGTTCTAAATTTCGACCTTTCTTTTTTCTTCGAAAAAAATATACTTATTTTTCTCTCAGAATTTTAGGTGAAAGGAAAACTCGAGCGTTTTTTTTGTATAAACTTAAGCTTTACTCACCACCGGCTAAAGAATTCCGTAAATAAATTCTACTGAAATGGTTCTTTGATGAATTTTCTTGTATTTTCCTTTTCTCTCTCGGTTTGGTTCTACGGCGGTTGGTTCAACTTTCTTCCTTTCTTTCTTCTTTTCATCTCGAAACTTCAATCTTGGGCTGGACTCGAACTCGTACCTTTTCCTTCTTTCTTTTTACACAAATACAAAACTCACACGCTCTACACTCCCGGTAAGTCCAATTTAAGACCAAATCTTCCCTTCCTCGACCGCATCTCAATTAATTTGTTTTCTACTTCCTTCTTTTTCCGAATAGGAGAAAAACATCTCCTGTAATTCTCTCTTCCAACCTTTCAGTTTTTTTTTCAAATCCCCATGAAATTGAATTCAAACTTTGAGCCTCAGCGGGAGATGATTCTTCTTTTTTTTCCCTTTACCTAAAGTTTAAACCACGTCATTAGATCTATCCCTTCAACTTTGAAGTCTGTAAAGCATTAAGGATTTAAAACTTTCTTCAATACGAGCTGAGATTTTTTTATCATTTCTCTTTTTTTTTCTATACTGTTAGATTTTATGAAAAATCCTTCAGTGCTAATCGAGGGAGTTTTATTCCGAGCACGTTACCTTGGCTCAACGCAACTTATTTCTGAAGGTCAGCCTACAAAAGCTACGCGAATGCTGCAGGCAGAAGAGGCCGTCTCGCGGATTAAGGTAATTTTGTTTAACTTAATTTTCTGTCCATTTTTTTTGGAGGTTACACACTCTTGTTACTGATTTATTTAATTTTTGTTGTTTTTTTCTTCACGTCACTCAATTTCCTTTCCAAAAAAATGCTTCTTTGTTGTGCTTTTTTTGTTGCTTTTCATATCCCCGGCGTGAGCTACTTTACTTCCACTTCCTCAGTTGCTAGGCATTTTAGCAAATGTAATTAAGGAGAAACCCTTAAAGTTTTTCCAGTGATCGTGCAATGGTTACTTTTCAAAAGCTTGTCCGCAGCTTCTTCTCCTGGGCTTCTTCTATTAGTACACACTAAAGTCGACGTATCCCAAGTTTTTTGTTTAATTCAATTGAACCAACTCCTTTTCTTCAAGAATCGACGCCGCGGGAACGTCCATCCAATTTTCGAAAGTGGTTCAAACTATCCTTACCCCCCGTCTTTGGGAACGTAATCGCATCTGCCTAGTTACACGTTTAAACAATGTTGGTTCAAGTACACCTACTGTTTCAAGTGATAGGTAAACTTAAAGGACAAGACTAGAGTCTAGCGTTTTAGACTTTTAGAACACCTCAAACTAATCCTATCACAATCACAATTCAATTTAGAAAGTGTCCGCTGTCATTCTTTGTGAAATGGCGTAGTACTAAACTTTGCATTTTGTAAAAGTTAGGTCATCACCAAATTTTCTAAAAGAGAGAGACTTCTTCCAATCATGAAGTGCTACTCTTGGGTACAATTTCCACCAGAGTAATTTTGATTAGTTAGGAACATTGGACGAATGAGTGTGGTAGAGCGGCAAAAACCTCTCATTTTGAATTTGTTTTGAAGCGGAACGTGCGGTGGATTTAGGTTTCTTAAGATTGACGATCAAAAGATGTTGTTGCTTAGCAGCACAGATCCTTTTTTTGGAAACGTCTCTAATTTCAACTATGAATAGGAATCCTAAGAGTTGAAACTAATAAGGATAAAAGTCTTAATTTGATGCATCTAAATTTTTGAAAATCTTCTTTTCTTCTTAGCGTTCGTTGAGTGCCATTTTTTTTTCTCGAAAAGTAGTCATTCGTATGATGTATACTAGTCTAATTTTATGTAAAGAAGAGCTCGAAAAATGGTAATTTTCTTTTGTTCAAATGCAAAAGTTCGTTACTGTAAATTCCATTTTTTGAGCCATACGATTTCATTGTTATTGTAATCGTTCCCTTGCTTATATTCCTGGTCTTAGCCCCCACCCACCCCCCAAAAGAAAGTGTCCCATTTTTCTTTCTATTTTCTGCTTCTTTTTTCTTTCTCATGTGCTTTATTTTGTTTGTAAAAAGCAAAGCAGACTTTCTCTTCTTCTGATTTATTGATTTCCCTTCATTGAGTTAACGGGATTCGAGGGAAGCTTTCTTCCTACTCTCAATATTTTGGTGGTCTCCTAGTCTCTGTTCGGAGAAAGGAAAAAGAGAAAGAATTAGTTTTTATCTTTGCTATGCAGGCCCAAGCCACTCAAAACGCTCCTTCTGGCCTATCAGACTCGACTGTTTCTCTCCTTTCATCATCTAGTTCCAGTATTACCCTGCCATTAGTCTTATCAACAAGCACAACCACTGATGACGAACCCACGTCCCCACCAAGAAGTCCCACCCGCCCCACGCACGACATTGACAATCCATGTCGGTCGTGTAATGAAAGCCACCAAGACCTGTCAACAACTCAGACCGAATGTGTCAGTCGACCTAACTCATGTGAACTTTCTGTATCTACCGAAGGCCTTGGTCCACCACCTGACTCATCTAGATTTATTGTTGACAATGATGACGCTTTTGAATTTGACTCAAGTCTAATACTCCTTCGTCAAAGTCCATCAGATTCGTATAAATCACAAAATAATTCGTCAACGAGTTCTGATGGAAGTATGTCAGGGGGTATACGAAGTCGACTAAGAATACAACAGGTTCCACCACAACTACGCCACCCACCAAATTGTTCCTACTCATCAGAATTCCACTACTGTCCACCTCCTTGTGGTGGCTCAGGCGTGACAGGTACTATGTTTCATCTTCGATTCGTAGGATCGTTGGAAGTTGACGAAGAAGTTGGGTCTGGAAGGAATCGACGAAAAAGAGCGAAGAAAGTGATGGTAGAAGAAGCCGTGTTGGAGCTGAAGGTGGATTTTAATCATTTCCTTTCTCCACCCTTCCGCACATTTTATTCGTCTTGGAACGGCATACCCTCATTGTATTGGCTTGCAAAACTCCCCACAATTTGCACATTTTTTTTAACTTTTTGTTTCTTCTAAATTGCTGCTTTTTGGCAAGTTGCATGCTCATAAAAACTTTTTTTTTCTTTTGGTTAATTTTTACCTTACTACAACAAACGGTCTCTGACTTGCCCATACACTTTTCTTTCGTGCCCGAAAGTTTCTGCTCGTGAGTAAAAGTCACCTTTCTCCTGATTGCTAGGTTTACCTTTTTTGTCGATTAAAAGGAAAGTTTGTAATTTTTTTCCTTTTTGTGTTTCTCTACATTTTAATTGCTGCTAACCGTACGATGTTCGGCGTACAGTCAATGGTAAGGAAAAATCGAAAGAAAAATAGGATTTGCGTGATGGAAAAATGCGGAAAGATTAATTCGCCTGACACATCCCATAAACTTACTCTCCCTTTTCACTCCTCGTTCAGTTGAACTTAACTTTTCCAAAAAAAAAAAAAGTTTGATGTTGATGTTTTGATAAAGTTAAATCCGCTTTATTTTACTTTGCAATCTTTCGTATTGTAGTCAGCTACTAGTAGAATAAGCAGCCTTAGTGCAACCTTCAGTTTCAATTGTCTCAGCGACTAAAACTCTGTAGAAACAAAGCTTTTCTTCACTGTCTTTGTAGCATTTAGTGGAGAAAAAGGGAGCTTAAAAAATTTTCTTGAAAGTTTAGGAAAATCCAAAGTTTTTTTCTTTTTTATTTCCTGGAAGGAATGGAAAAAGCTTCACCTAACAACCACGCACGTTCGGGGCAAGTTATAAAGCAGACAACGCTTTTTAAAAGAAAAAAAATTCAGCGCTTCCCAGATTTCCAATTACTTAACATAAGATTTAACCAGGAAGTTTAAGCCCATATGTTTTTTTCTGCCTGCCTGCGTGTACTAATGGTTGACGGATGATCGATTTCCATCTTCTTTCTCCGTACTTTCTCCATTATGAGAGACTTCATTACCTTTAGTCGTCTTGAAAAGAAAAACGCAAAGTTTCTAGAACAAAGGAAACTAAATACGTCATTTTCTTCTTGTTCACGTTTCAAATGGCGTGAACTACATCTAGGCTCCGGACGGTGAGACCCAACCGAGTACGGAAGTTGATCTGTTTATCTCAACGGAGAAAATCATGGTGCTCAACACAGATTTGAAGGTAATGGAAACGCCCTTTGTTTGCACCGACAAAACAGAAGTTGGATGAAGATGATGGATTATAAAGAGTTAGGTTGGATGATTTTAAGTTTTGATGCTTTTGTTCTTTATAGGAGATCATGATGGACCATGCCTTAAGAACAATTTCCTACATTGCGGACATTGGTGACTTGGTAGTTTTAATGGCTAGACGCCGACCCGTTCCTACAGATACGCCTGAGGAAGTTTCTAAAATCCATCGTCCTCCTAAAATGATATGTCACGTCTTTGAGAGTGATGAGGCCCAGTATATTGCCCAGTCTATTGGTCAAGCCTTTCAAGTAGCCTACATGGAATTTCTTAAAGCTAATGGAATTGAAGATCACAGCTTCGTCAGAGAGATGGATTACCAGGAAGTTCTCAACTCCCAAGAAATATTTGGAGACGAATTACAAATGTTTGCAAAGAAAGAGCTTCAGAAAGATGTAACAGAAGACTATGAGCAAAGTTTGAATTTTTAAATTGAACTTTTGGTTAACCTTTACCTTAGGTCGTTGTACCGAAAGCCAAAGGAGAAATCCTAGGGGTCGTGATTGTTGAGTCAGGCTGGGGCAGCATGTTACCGACTGTGGTGATTGCAAATCTAGGTCCAGCCGGAGCAGCAGCCCGCTGTGGACAACTAAATATAGGGGATCAAATCATAGCTATTAATGGCGTTAGCCTTGTTGGACTTCCACTTTCGACGTGCCAAACTTATATTAAGGTAACTCTCTCTCGAACCTGTAGATACAAGAAATTCTAAGGCCTGGCATGAGTTTTCTTAATAGAAATTCTCTCGATTCATTAACTCTGTCCTTTTCTTTCTCTTGGAAACACTAAGGGTATGATTAATGGAAAAATGAAATCAATTTAAGACGCCATTTCTTCTTGGTCTCTAGAATTCGAAGACGCAAACTGTGGTCAAATTAACTGTAGTGCCATGTCCACCCGTAGTGGAAGTCAAAATCAAAAGACCGGATACCAAGTATCAACTAGGATTTAGTGTTCAAAATGGAGTGGTAAGTTACTATAAGAAATTTTTCCCAAATTGACAACCACGAACAACTTAAATCTCCTCGTCTTTCTTCTAGATTTGCAGCCTTTTACGTGGAGGAATCGCCGAACGTGGAGGAGTTCGTGTTGGTCACCGTATTATTGAAATCAACAATCAATCTGTCGTAGCAGTTCCGCACGAAAAGATTGTAAATTTACTCGCAACTTCAGTCGGGGAGGTTAGTTTTCAAATAGAATTCTATTTTAGCCAATTTGACTAATATTAAAATGCTGATTCACCAAATTATGACAGCCTCAAGGAACTACTTTATTTCGTTTTGTACATTATGGTTGAATTTGTTAGATTTGGTTTTCGATTCGTGGTTCCTTAATTTTAATATGTAACGGATATTTTTCAAAATGTCGATTTTCTAATTTTCAGATTAACATGAAGACAATGCCGACATCCATGTTCAGACTGTTAACAGGCCAAGAAACTCCACTCTACATTTGATTTAATGAAGTTTTTTTTCAAGTCGCTATTTTTAAAACTTTGGCGCCATTTTTAATTTTTTGTTGAAGGAACCTACCCTTATGACCAACGTATGTATCGAGAATTTGGATCTCTCCTGCTGATATTACTGCAAAAAAACTCTCAAACGCTACATTCTGCTTTACTGCAGGTCAAAGTTGATACCACCTAATAAAGGTGTAAATAGTTTAGTTGTAATTTAAAAAAGAATAAGTTTATAATGTGTGATTGCTAAAAGATATTATGTAAGTTACACTAGCTGAAATTTACCTATTATTATTATTGTATACTGAGTGCCTTCTGGCAGCAAAAAAAAATTAACATGTGTTATGTTCCGACATATCCTCTATGGATCATTTGCAAATCTCCTATCAAAGACAAAACGTCTTCGTACAGTTGCTGCGATTTCTCTTTCGCAAATTCACTCTAAATATTTACGTACAAGTTCTAAAAAAAAGGAATTTTATGCTCAAGGAAATGACGGCGGAGGAAAACGTTAAGCGCTGTCCTCTTTAGCTTTTGGCATATTAGATCGCGAATGCAATTCAAATTATATTGTAATCTCAGCCATTACCCAAGTATTAGCAATTGATCTTTTAAAATTAATTTCTTTACAGATTAAAAACTAGCAGAATCTACAACTATATACGTATGACAGTCATTTCCTATTTCTCTAAATGCTTTCAGTTTTGCCATAGTTTCGATTTCACTAGAACAGAAAGTTTTTAAGGGCCCCGACTGGAAGTGAAAGTTTTTGGAAATGTTGTTGTATTGAAGCACAGAAATAGTTTTAAAATGTTTAGAGCATTCTAATAGGTGTATTCGAATGTGCTAGAATTCACAGAGTAAAGGTCGTTATGCTGTTCAGAAAAATTTTGACCTCCAGTTGATGGCCCTAGAACAGTTTTAATAAAATATCACTGCTTAAACAGTATTGCAGCTTAATTATATTAAATCAAACGTTTTTAAGTTAAATATGGTATAAATAAAAAGTTCTGAAAAATATTTACCTAAAACTATATCGATAATAAGTTAAGAGATAAGGTATGCGATAATAAACTGATGGTGATGCTCTCTGAATTAAGGGTGAATAAATTAGTTAATAATCTTTGTCAAGAATTACTAGTAATAATTCTAAAGCCACTGCTTAGCTTCACAACACGTCTCTCTTTCCAAGTGGCTTTTGAGTGATACCGTAATTTCTCACATAGTAAGCTTTGCATTCTATTCAAACCGTGAAGTGCATTCAAACCAGCCCTTGTGCTTTTTTATCAAAACTTCTCTGGTGCACGAACGCCGTCTAGATTTGAAAGATACAAAACGTTTGATCTATCAAAATTTTGGTCCAAAAAAAATTTTCTAGACCAAATTTTTTGTATCATCCAAATCCTCAATAAAAAATTTTTTGATCAATTTTTTGTATCACCCAAATCCTCAATAAAAAATTTTTTGATCAATTTTTTGATCAATTTTTTGTATCATCCAAATCCTCAATAAAAAATTTTTTGATCAATTTTTTGTATCATCCAAATCCTCAATAAAAAATTTTCTGATCAATTTTTTGTATCATCCAAATCCTCAATAAAAAATTTTGGTCCAATAATATATTTTTGACCAACTTTTTTATATCATCCAAATTTTCAAGAAAAAAAATTTTTTTTTGTGGAAAGTTATTTATTCAAATAATTTTGCATTCTTGTAAAGTGTAATATTTCTTCAGGCATAGTAGTCCCACCATCAAGTGGTCTTACCTAGTTTAAATTCTTAGAAGTTAGAACGCAGCTAGCCTCTGCTACGATCCAAAGTTTCTTATTGATAATTGAAAATTTTCTTTAATTTCTAGGGTAGAACTCGACTACAACTGCCTAATTAAACAAAAAAGGTAATTCGTATGAAATCACGCAACAAGATATCCCAACGGAATCAACTGTGGTGATCGGATGCGACGGTGATGCACATTAAGGCATACACGAAAAATAAAAATAATACCGTAAGCGATCTACCACAATTAATGTGGCAAACTTTATTGAAAGATAGGGGAAAATTATTAACTTTTTTAATTAAGTTTTTACTCATTAAAAACGAAACGTATGACAGTGATGCTAACTTGAGTTTGATTACAAAGTAGGAAATCGTTTAATTTTAAATTTGATACAAAACCCCCAAACTGAAATTTGGCTTTCTAAGCAAATAATTAGCAAAGTTTTATACTTATTCTTAAGTCATTCAAAATGATCTTCATTGATTATTTTTCATCCTTTCGGCGCAAATGTTGACATACACGCAGCATAACAAATGGCCCTTGCGCGTGCACTCCCACGACAACGTTTGCAACATGCTAAATATTTGTCATACCAGTCAGCATTAGCCACATCTAGATAGAATACAGACACAATACAAATGAGATTAGTAATAACTAATATATACTTATACTATTTAATATATATAATTTAAACGCATTTTATTTTCAAACTTATAATTGTAAATACAATTGTAGTAATTTACCCCACAGTAGAGCAGCAATAATCACAAGAAAAATTAGAATAGCAATGTTTCTCCTCATGGCTGTCCTAAATTGACGTCTTTTTGCAAATTTTAAGTTGTGATATTTTCAACCCAAATCTCTAGCCAACTGTGTCGTACAGACTCTTACTTTTATAACGCCAAAATGAGGTACCCGAATTTATCACTCTTGGAAATAATTCTACGAACTTAGATTCTGGTAAAATATGATATGCTCTTTATTTTGTAATTCGAATGAAATTGATAAGGCAGGGTCAGAAGAAACTAAACAAAAAATTTATGTTACAGCATGGAGAATTATTTCTGAGAAAGCTTTCATATTTTGATGACTCATGATCACAATAGAAGAGCTATGTTATACTACTCGTCAATCGTAAAAACATATTTTATCTATTCCTTCTCTATATTAAAAAAAAGTGCACATTTTTAACCACACGGCCAAATTCTGCAAAACATAAAAAAACCGACTTATTTTACAGCAGGGAATTTAAATTTATGAACTACAATAGTGCAGTATCTCAACCTCACAACCTTCAAATGAATTAAATTTATCAATTCCCTAAAACTGCGACAATCCATTCGTCGTAATTCTAGTGAATGAAAATAAAAATAAATATTTCTCATTGGAATTGGCGATATATGTAGCTATTTTCTACAGAGTTTTTATTGCAAAACGAAGTAACGCAGCGTCACATCATATTGTATTAGATTTCTATAAGAGTAAGTTATACAAATCACAATAACGTAGAAAATCAACAGAAACTTTCTTGAACAAACAAATCTTGCTGGCTAGGCTCTTTAAACGTTCTAAATTGAGCTGGATACACATTTTTAGTAATATAATAATAAGTTTATGACCAAACTCACTCCTATTATTTAAAACGTTAACGCAGAAAACTTTCTCGCGAACAAACAAACACTCTCTAAAAATTCTATTCAAATAAAAACAATTAATCGAAAGAAAAAAAGTGTAGCTGCACGCGATTGTCATAGAAGGCCAATTGACATATGTGACATATTCAATTCGGTAGAACGAAAATACCTTAACTCCATAATTACAAGATTCTACTATACAACTATAATGCTCTGGTTATCGCGTGCTTCCAATTGTTCAAGAACAAGAAAAATAATCGAAGAGATTTCCACCTTTTTCAATTTCATTTGACACTTTCACCTTAATGCTCAGCAGTTTTCAGAAACTTGACCTTGAGCTCTTGAAACTTCCGCAGAACGGAAGTTCCTTTTTTTCCATTTCGCAAAAAGAAAGGCACAAAAAAGCACGCAAAAGAACAATAGAGGAAAATCAACCTTCGTTTCACCTTCCTTTTTTTTCATAATTCAAAGCTTTTTGGCAGAAGCTTTTTGGAAATTGTTCGTGAACAACGCCGAGGTTTTGCTAAAACTAAATTCTAGTAACTAAGTTCTAGTTCTAAAAGTTTTGATAATGGTGCAATGGCCGACGTCATTATCACCGTGACTGACCCTGACACTGGAGTAAGCACTGTCTTTGAGTCTCTTCAACTTGACGCTGACACTGAACCGTTGAAAAAACAAAAGAATCGACCTCAACACCGTGACCGTTCCCAACGTTACAAATCTACAACGACTTTGCCCACAACGCAGACTGACTTTTTATTTGAAGATGAGAACGAACTCAAGCCGTGTTCCTACTACAGGCAAAAGTACTGCTGTCGAGGACATTACGAACTTCCGCAAGATTTGAATTCATGGTTAAATTATATGGCAGTCAAGAAATCGGCTGGAGAGAAAGTACGAAAAAAAAAATTTCCTTTCGAACTAGTTACTAAAACTAACGTAAGCTCATCTTTTTTCGTAGGTGGTGCGAAAAATGGCGTCGCAACAACAGCAACTTGCAGCAGAAGCTACAGATCAGAAACGCAACCATGTGCTACTCCTTCCTTATGAATCGAAACAAAAAACTGGCCTGCCTCCGAAAAAGAAAACTCTGAAGTTACAACCTCTTCCAATGAAGGCGCTTACACCAGTAAAGTAATCAACAGGAGATTGGTAAGGTCGAAAAAAATATATGAAAGATTCAGGAGAAACTAGATGATATAAAATGATTGAAACTATTTACGTGTTTAGTATTTCCATATCTTAATTTCGACATTACAAAGCCCTTATTTCATCTCAAATAGAAAACAAAAACGAATAAGTTATTTGTAAATTAAAGGTATCTAAATAGAAACACCTTGTAAAATATAATTACTACTTTTTATTCTTCCTCGTCTTCTTCGATGTCATCATCTGTAGCATACTCAGACTCGTCGGATTCTTCCGCTTTTTCTTCCTCATCTTCTGAGATGTCCCATTGAGGATGTTCTTCAATTTCTTTAGCCTCTTGAACATCCAGCTGAAAAAAAAATAAAATTTAGTTACGATTGGCAAGATTTGTATAGTTAACATTGTACCTTAATTTCTCGTAATTGATCAAAACCCAAGTATGAATCCGAACGTAGGCAAACAGTAAAAGTATAATGCCCAGTTTTTCTAGGAGCAGTAAATTGTAGTTCACATTCTTGTACATCTATTAAATCTGTAACCAAGTAGGGAGCCGTGAGCAATTGCTTGTTCTTCCGGTCACTAACGTACGTCCACCAATATTCTTGTTTTACCTTGTTTTAGAAAGTAAAGTTGTTAATAGACTTGACAAAAATAAAAACAATTATTGCAATAAATTTTTAATAGGTTTACGAGTTCTTACATCTGGAAAGTATGGGCAGTGTACTGGATGAGAAATTTTACTTTTTCCTTCAAGAGCTCGTTCCTTGTTCTTGGCCAATTTTGACTGACATTTTTCCCATTCCTTGTCGTCTTCGGCCTCTACTGGCTTTTCCTTATGAACAACAGATTTAACTTAATACCTACGGCTTCCAACATGAGTCAAGGCTAACTGTATAGGTTTATAAAACCTATTCAAAAAACAAATGTTTAAAAATTACCTTATCTTGATTATCACTAAATTCAGAATCGCTGGGAGTTTCTTCGCTGGCATCTTCGTCTTCATCAGTTTCTCCAGCATCAGCAGGTAGTTCCTTGAGGTCTTTAACCCGTGGAGGCGTTTCGGCACGGTCCTTGTTTTCACCTGATGGTGTCCTCTGCTTCATTTGTGATTGAACTACTGGCTTCTTTGTAGCCTTTTTGTTCGCAGTAGATTTTTTTGCACCGCCTTTTTTATTTCTTTGCCAAACGGGTTTTTTCTGTCAAAATTTGAATTTAACTTTGAATATTTTAATCCATTTTCAGCGTATTACTCATAACACCGAACGTAACTTATTACAAAATAAAAAATGATGGAAATGCTCTTACTGGAGCTGGTTGAGCTTGAGCATCAGAATTTTCAGCCTTGCTTTCTTCGTCAACTTGGTCATCAGCATCAACTGTTTCAGAAGCTGTTTTACTCGCGACTGAATCTCCTATCAGCAAACTACTCATGGTATTCCGTGTCAATGTCACAGTAACAGTCACTATAGCACCAGCCGTTACTACAGCTGACTCCTCGTCATCGAGAACTAAAAAACATTCACAAATTCAATCCTAAATAAAATACTACACCTGGAGACAAGAAAACAGTCCACGATTAATTCTTACCTTCACACTGCACTTTGAAATTAATCAGAGGCATTGACGAACACACTTTCATAACATCTTGGTATTGATCGTCTGTGAGTACTTTTAGTAGGGTCCTCCTGTCATCCTCTTTCATTTGGCAAAATTGTTGGATGGTCCGAATGTGGCGCTTCTTTGATATAAAATACTTCTGCATGTCAGTCGTAACGTGAGGTAGCTGGAGTAGGGGGCTGCGAATTTCCCATAAAGCTTGAACTATCATGGGGCACATTTTCATCACCGATTCGATCGTTTCCAATGTGGGAAGCCTACCGACTGAATTAAAAGTAATACAAAAGCATGTTTAAAGTAAAATCGATGCTTTTGTAAAAAAAAAAAAAGAATTGATATTTAGAAATACTCACTCCTTCCAGCGTGTGCCAACATAATCAGCTGGGATACACAAGTAACCATTTCTTGAATGAGATACGGACATTTCTTCACAACCAGTTGACGATCTAATTCTAAGGTAAAAGGATTTAGCTGTATCCGTGAAAGGTGGGCATGAAGTAGAGCCCTGGCCTTGACTGAGTAGTGGTAACACAAAGGGCGCTCTTTGTTTTTTTCGTTCAAATTGGGAAGCTGCTTGATAAGCTATAAGGGATTTTGAAAACAAATTGGTTAAATTGTTTTTCCATTCTTTGCAGAATTCTTTTAAGTGTTGTTACAGAAGATGAAAATCATACCTGAGGAACTTCAGTATTGTCACTCAGACGCTCCTGGACTTCTGAATTGTGACCTTTTTCAAATTCCGGAGATGAGGCTAAAATCATCAGGGCTCGCTTTAGTACCATTTGAGGAGTCTTGTGAAAGAAGTAGTAGTAGAGTTGTGTTGTTTCAAGTAACACCTGAACAAGTAAACATGACCAATCTTAAAATCGACCAAGAAAATTATAAACAGTAAGTGCCTTACCTTATCACTCGAGTATTGGATAGAGCGATACCACCATGTTCCAACGCTTACTGGTAGTGCAACCATAAAAACAAGAGCATAGAGGCCCAGCACCCAAACAGAGTTTTCCTTGTCGACAATCCAAGATGGAAGAGCTATTCCAAAGCTCATCGCACCTGGACCATCAGGATTCCCGTATCTTTCCCAGTTTCTTCTTGCAGTTTCGTCTGTCAGGGCTTGGTAGGCTGTTATTGGCAAACGTAAGTAAAAAGAACTTTAAATAAAAGAAACTAGTGAGAAAATACACTTATTATTGTACCTTTGGTTAGTTTCATGAACAGTTTTTCATCACCAGTTTCTTTGTCAGGATGGTATAACAGTGAAAGTTTCCTATATGCTTTCTTAATAGCACCTTGTGATGCACTCTAAAGCAGCACAAATATTGAGATTAGTACTTATTACGTAGAAAGATCCATAGCTGCAAGCCTCATTTACCATTTCAACGCCGAGAATTTCGTAAGGATCGAAATTAGCATATTCGTACTCGGATTGAGTAACCTTGTAGAGTACGAAAGCAAATAGCATCCATCCAAGTGTTATGCCCACACGAATTATAAAGCGTTTCACCTTTCGCTTTGGTTCTTTCTTCTTCAGTATTCCATCCTTCACTAAACAGGCCTCACAGTTACATCGCACCTCGCTATGTTTCTTTGCTTCTGTAAAAGATCAAATTATGTAAAGTATCATCACGAAAGCAACACACAACATATTACTTTAAGTTAAAAGTTAACCAACTTACTTGGAACTTTTGGATTTGGCCAAAAGTAATATGTGCATGGCAATAGTATCAGAGCCAAAAACGACAGCACAAAGTATAAGAATGTGCTTCCACTTTCATCATACTGGAACTTTTGACCACCCATTACAGGTCACAGCGTTGGCAGTGAATACTGTGGTCAAGCGAAATCGAAGAATACTCCGACTGGAATCCTAAGCTGTAACAAATAATGAGATTATAAAACTTATTTTTATAATAAAAGGAATGTTATTTTTCCTACGTGCCGTCCTCCTTGACATTTTAGTTGATGATTCTGTAACAACACCTTTTATTTCTAAAGTAATTGCTCGTGGCTCAATGAATAAATTGATTATGGCTCATTCTAAATTGTTAGAAGCGGCGCTGTGTACCTTTACCTTAGCTTACCTTGTTATAAGTTTTCTTAATAGCACGTTTTGTTGAATACCGATTTCGCAGCGACACACTATTCACAGCCTCAAACACAATACGATTAGCCCAGTAGAATTGTGCGCGTTTACTAAACTCTATGGTTAGTACTCTCAGCTTTATTTTGCAAAAGTGTGTGAATTTCAATTTGCAAACTGCAAAAAGATAATTTATACAAGACTAATTTCGCTAAATTTATTTGTATCTGTATGACAATGAAGACCAAGAGATAAAATTATTTGACAAACGGCGACTTTCAATTTCGCGCCGCGAACACGTCAACTTGACTAAAGAACAACTCACAAGGCGAAGTTCCACTTTCCGAAGTTATTGCAAAAAAACCGTAAATTACTTCCGTCATTCTGAATGACGTATCAGTAACACCTTAGCGGTCGCGGTCGGTTCACAGTCCATGAATGCCAGTTTATATTACAGATGAACTAAATTACAGGACGAAGAAGAAATCCTAGATCTATTTATTTTCAGTTGAATTTGTCAATTTTTGTAGTATTTACTAATAAGTTATACTTGTACAACTGATTTTACCGCAATATATAATTACAAGCGCCGCTCCACACTTCATAATTTCAAACCAATAGGCGTGTTTAACTAATTTAATGGGAATTTATTAAAAAAATTTAAATTAGCTAATGTAATCGCAATTAAATAATGCAATATTAAAACTCTTTTATTGTTCCAAAAACCCACGACAACGATGAGTCAAAATCTCAACTCACGAAAGACAAACTTTTTTGTCCTCTTCTCAGGTCATTGACCTGCAAGGCATAGAAAAGGTTCTCTCCTCGCATTTCCGTGCTCATTCGTTGTCTGGAAATTGCGGAGTAAACTACTATCCTCATTCGCGTCGCTACTTTTTCAAAAACTTTTTCAATTGTTGAACATTTTTCAAATAAGTTATAAACTGCAATAATGGCTAAGCTTCTAGGCCCTCCATCGTCTCCATTTTTCACACTAGAAGATCAATTCTTGGCCAATGGAACTATTCCAGTTAAAAAGTACTTGTCCACTCGGGAAGGCAGTGGTCTCAATGCATATTTTGTGGAGATTGATTCTCAAGTTATCAATGGATACTTCTGTTATGGTTAGGTTTTTAATTGCTTTGCTTCGATTTTTGAATAAACCTTTTACGGAATTTACTAATTTTAGGTGTTGACCATCCGGAAGCGAGTTCTATCGAGTCGCTTGTGCACCATGTTGATTCGTCCACGGGACTCGTACCAAAACCGTTGAGAGGCGATACGTTAAAACCAGCTTGGCAATTTCACGGTTCCGAAAATTCGTTGAGTGACCGTGACCAAACCTGCTACATGTGCACGGCTCTTGGAGAAAAGTCTTTCCATGGAATTTTCTCTAGTTCACTTCGTGTGCTCGAAAACTTAGATGTTAGTTCTCAATTTAGATTTTTTACGTTTATTTTATGATTAACTTCCACGACTTTTGTTATTCTTCTAGCGTGTTTTCGTGAACCCTGAAACCCAGGAGGAAAACGGGTACTTTGTGGAGAAACCCACTGGTAAAAGCAAGCGTGGAAGATGAGTTTCCATTAAGTAATTAGTTTGAATTAATCCATTTTACAATTGGAAATTCCAGATCCAAATTCCCCTCCACCAGATGATCAAATCGAATGTAATGGAGAAGGAGATACCGTTGAATCCGATAACGAACCGGAACCCAAAATCCTGGAAGATGACGTCTATTGCCTTAGCGAGGCTGGAGAAGGCGCCATGGCTTGGGAGGGAACGCTCCAACTGATCTTCCCAGGGGTGAAGTCTTTTCGGAATCGTCTTTTGACTCCGGCGGATGGTAGCATGTCACCAAAGGCTAGTTCTTCTGACAACAAAAGTTTAATTTTTGATTAGGGTTTATTGACCTTGAAACAGGGTCAACCAGACTGTTTCGTCTATTTCAGGTGGTCGACTGCTACTTCAACTTCTATCGACCGGATAACCTCACAGTCATTGTCGTGGGAACAGTAGACGATGAAGAGAAGATTCTTGAAACGGTTGGGTTATATGAAACTGAATATTACAATCGGGTAATTTTTCGCAAGCATTGTGCTTCAATTGTATTAAAAATAGAGTGTAATCGGTTTTACTAAACTTCTCACCTTAATTCAACTTTTAGTATGAACCGTCGCCTTTTATCCAGCCATGGACGAGTGACCTTCCAAAAGTAATCTATGCTAAAGAAAATGCGACTTCAGTAGCTCGGTTTTTTTCGCGGAATCCGAGTCGCGAACTGCGAGCAACACTTTGCCTCGGATGGCGAGGCTGTGATTCGCTAGAATTGGAAACGTAATTTCTTTTTAACTTCGGGTGGTTGACCTAGCTAGTTTTACTGCTAGATCATTTCAGTTTTAGTTCATTAACCTACGTATTACTTTGATTCTAATTCTTATTTTAATACGATAGTGCCATGGGTCTCAAGGTTATCACTGCGCACCTGGCCGTAGGTCCATTTTGGACAAAATTTGTCGCTTCAGGAAGAGTTGAACGGATCTCTTGGTGTCAACTAGAATACGTGGATGTTTGCTCGTTAATCACCATGCATGGAATTCCAAGTGATGAAATCTGCGATACGATTTGTCGGGAAACGGATGAAATTCTAGATGACCTTGGAGATTGTCAGAAGGGTTTGCTCAATTTGGACGAAATTCAAAAAATGGCTGAACGTGTAGCATGGCACCATGTCCGTGAATTGGAGGCAGATCCATTTTTGATGTTAGCGTCGGCCATTTCCAAAGGAGAGAGATACGGACTGGGAGAAAATGAACAACTAGAAAAACGTCTCAATCCCTTGCCAGTAATTCTGAAATTGAAGTTGAAGCCATTAGACTTTTGGCAAAATTTGATACGCACCTACTTCATTGCCGGGGGCACTTTTGCAACGAAAGTACTTCCGCACGTAAGATTTCAAAAAGTTTCCAATTCAAAAAGTACAATTTCACTGACAATGTTTTTTTTCTAAAGTCATACGATAAACCACCGGCTCCGGAACCAGCCGAGAAGACTTCTGTTGAAGCCGCGGAACCCCAACAGTTTACTTCATCTTCACGTCGCGCTTCATCGCGCCCTCGGCGTCGCGCCAGTGCTGTTGGTGAAGAAACAGAAAACCTTCAAACTGCCGATACCAAATCATCGCCTCGAACTCAGGTCAAGGAGGTCAAACCTGGACATTTGGAACAATTACTCAAAGACAGTGTATTTCCATTTGGGGCACTTGTAAGTTCCAAATAATTCAAGCGGTAACAGGAATTTTAGTAAACGCTGTATCTTTTCCTTCCAGCCTGAAGAACTGGATGAATTCAAAACCCGACTATCGGGCTACCGAACTTTCGTTGACGGTGTTGCTGAAAGCGAAAATCGTTACTTTTCTATTGAAACTTACAAAAGCAATGAAACTAAGCAGCATCCTTCTTTTCCTGTTAATAACATGCCCTTTTTTACTTTCCTGGAAGACCTTGAGACTTCATTTGTTTACGTATGTGACTCTTTTATCCACAAACCTTGAAAACAAATTTTACACTTTTTGCAAATTTTTAGGTTACACTCATTTTGGACACGTCTCCTTTGGATTCGAAAATGCGCCAGTTCATTGCTCCAATCACAGCCGCTTTGGGCGCCTTCATTTGTCCAAGACCACCTGGTAAATTGAGGATTAGTAACTAATTTCTTTTTAATTTTTCATGTCATAGATGGTTTTCTTTTTACCTTTCCTAGGTTTGGACACCGATGTTGACATCTTGATTCCAACAGAATTCAATCCTCCATGCCATATCGTCGACTCTCAAGTGTCACTGGGGGTCAGCGGTGAAATGATGCAGCACCTCTTCATGATGCTGATTGTTTTGCCAGAGCATTACAACTGGGCTGTTCAACTGTATCAAAACCTTCTGTACAATCTTGAATTTCCAGTTAACTTTCTCAAATTCGTCGCAAGTGAAGCTATCAAAGGACTTGCGGCTAATTACCGAATGCAAACTGCTGAAGTGCCCAACTACGATTGTTTTGATGCTTCTGAAATCAATCTTCACTCGCTGATGGAGTTAATCTACACTCCTGGTGGTAAGCAGTTGAAATCTAATATCTGCAAAAAGAAAATGTCCAACTTTATGTCACAACTCGTTTTTCAGATTCAAACGCTCGTCTCTTTGTCGGTCGTCGTCGTCTGGACTCCATGAATGAATTTTTGGCCAACCTGGAACGCGACCCTGAAGGAACTCGAGCACTTTTCCGCGAAGCTTGGAAGACAATTGTCGACAACAACCGTTTTGTTCTGCAGTTGGGAATGAAGGTTGACAAAGTCAGTCAAAACGGAACTGTAGATTTGGTGAAACCATGGCAGGAAAAGTTCGAAGGAGCTGGAAAACCTTGGAAAATTGAGTAAGAAATTTCAATTAAGTGAAATTTGAATAACTATTTTGCAATGAATTTTAGAGATGGCATACTACGACCTGAGTCTGATCTCATGACGAAGCCGAAAGGAACAGGAATTGCGGTCACAGTGAACCATATCCGTCCACCGTGCCTTACCACTGCCATTCCAATTCAGCCCAATAGTGAAGATTTTCCAAAACTTTGTATTGCCTCACAACTTTTCTCCATGGCCCAAAAATGGATCTTTGCATGTTTCGGTGAAGATGATACTGGAATGCCAGTTCTGCGCATGCCCTGTTCATATTCTCATCTCCTGATGCTCAATCTTGAATCTCCTGACATCTTTGGCTTTTTGGAAATGATGAAACGCGTCATTAACGTAATTTCAATTTTTCACTGTTTTTGGTAAACCAATAAGGTAATTATTTTCGCGAGTGATGCTTTGCAGGAAGAATGGGACTGGCTTGATACGCTGATGATTGCTGCTAAGCAGTTTGTCATCAACGATCCGGCAATGATGGATACTGGACCACAAGGTGCAATTATGATGGCATTATTGGCGCATCTTTCTGGAATTCCAATTTCACAACGCCGGTAAACATTACTTTTATCTTACTGAATTTTAGTGCATTAAATTGAGCAAAACAGCTAATCGTTTTTTGTCATTATTTTTTTTTCTAGCGAGCTATTGATGGTTACCCTAAAAGTCACGAAAGAGGAGGTCAAAGAGGTCATCCAGAAGTACTTGGTGAAGTTATTTGATCCCAAAGAATGCTGGTATGCCCTCATGACTGATGAATCCGACCAACAAGTACATCTTGAGCGTTTTCAAGAACTTGGCTTCAATTTCACTAAACGAAATCTCTCGGAACTCTGCTCTCAAATCTAAAAAAAATAATAACGTTATTCATCGAAACAAAAAGTACAAAAAATGAAATTCAAGTGCTAATCAAGAAAACTTCCATATACTAGCCAAGAATTATAATCAATCACTCTTGTGTTGTAAAAGCCTAATTTGTCATTTGTTTCCTTCAAATCTTTACCAGAATCGATTTATTGTAAATCAAAGCAGTTTTTTAGAATGAGAACTCTTTTTGACTTTGACAAATTACCTTTGTTTGACGTCAAGAAAAAAATGTTCGTGTTTTTCTGTTGTTACCCAATAAGTTTCAAAACCTGAGTTTACAATGACTTTCATATATCCATATTTCCCCGTTGCGGGTAACGCGTTTAACCCTATTTCGATTGTACTGCGGTGCAAAGTATCAAATTTTTATCAACGTCTTTGATGTTTCTTATTGAACGATTTTTACAACACACGACTTAAGCAAATCAAACTTTTAGTATTTCGTAATTCAATCGCGTGGCTCAATCGACGGCGCATAGTAATGTAAAAAAAAATCTTTTTCTAGAAATTCAGGTTCTATGAAATTCACCTAAAAGGCCAAGTCACATAAATTTATTTCTCTAGTTTGAATCTGGAAGGAGCAGAGTTAGGATTTGTCAAATGCTAGTAATGAACAACAGTTCTTGTGTTTCACATTTATTTATTCCAGATTCCGAACAGGTATAGAGTTTTCAACGGAGCAATAGATAGGGTTTCTTGTTTCACTGTAATTGTAAAAAAAAAATTCTAAAAATTTTCAGATACAAATTGTAGTGAGTCGATCTGCTTCTTTAAAATCTGGCACGACTGGAACTGAAATCAGGGTTACAGCGCTGAATCGAAAAGCAAATCGTTCTGAATTGAATCGTACCCAAGCATTACCTACTCCACTAGTTTTTACAGGTAAAGTGTCCGATTGTAACGCTAGTTTAGTTCACTAATCGTTATCTGCCTTTTTACGCTTTAGAAATTCCACCACGTATTCGTGGACGAAGTCCCACCAAAATTCCAGCTTTACGTCATTCTTCTGGAAGTAGTGGAATTAGCTCTTCTCCAAATGACCCACCAAAATTTACATCTATCACTGGTAAAACCTAAGTTTCTATCACTAACAAGAAGATTTGTGAAAATTGCACCTTTTTTATTTAAGGCGCTACGCGTTTTCAGTATTTTGAGTGAAAGTGAATTCTGTTTGTGCAACTTTTTGCAAATTCTGTGCAAATGAAAATGTTCTGCTATTTTGCAATTATTTATTAGAATTTATTTCATTGCGCAATCGCTACAAAAAAAAAATTTCAACATTTTTACTTTATGCAATGTCGCGTCGTATTAGGAAAACAACTATATTTTTGTATAAGTTTGATTGACTGAAATTTTTTGAAAACAGAGGATTGTGCCAAATTTGAAAATTTTCTAAGAAGCAATTCGGGCTACGTTGAAGAATGTATTGGAAGATGTGTCGACAGAGACATTTTGGAACGCATTGTAATGCAGAAAATTCGTACCGATGTAGAAAAAGAGGTTTTTCTTGGAAGATGGAACCTCAATAAGACAACGACCAAATCAAGGTCAACCAAGGGGTTGACAGTAGCCGTTGGCACCAAGCTGGTAGAAGGAACTGTTCGTTGGCAGTTGGCACAATTTATTTCCAGTATTGTTTACGCCGATTCATTCACATTATACTTGGCTGACAAACTTCAAGCTAATCTTCGCAGATTCTCTGCCCAATCCATGTAAAGATTTGTTAAGAAAGTTTTTTTTCTGCTGATTTGTGTCCTAAAGTTGAATGACCTTAGGAAACCAGAGACTGAATCGTATTCTATCGTTGAGGCAGCTACGCTTGCTGCATTTGTGGCAAAAAGACGTCAAGCTTTGCGTATTGAAAGAACAGAAGCTGAGCAAAGATTTATGGACGGAGTTGGAGACACTGACCAACCCACAGAAACGAGTCGTTACATTCTTTGCTTGCCAATTTTGAGTGCCCATGGTGAAATTGCTGGGGTCATTGAACTCCATCGGATTCAAATGAGTGATCCATTTACTTTAGAAGAAGAAGATGTGGCCAATAGTTACTTAATTTGGGGCGGCATTGCTTTTTACTATGCTGACATGAATGTGGTCCTTTGTAAGCAAAAGAAGCTCAATGACTTCTTACTGAATGTTGTCAAGTATGTAATAAAATAATTCATTCTAATTCATACGATTACATTTTTCAGTGTCAACTTTTTTTTCTAAAGTTGTTTTCTTTCAATTGCTACTGTGTAGATCCATCTTCCAGGACATGGTTTCAATGGACTCTGTTATAAAGAAAGTGATGAAGTTTGCCCAAAAGTTAGTTGACGCTGATCGAGCATCACTCTTCCTTGTGGACAACAAGACGAAAGAATTGTACGCAAGAATTTTTGATCTTGAATGGAATAACGAAGTGCCTAGAATTGGTGACCAGCCAATTCCAGAGCCAACCGAAATTCGGTAAGTGTAACATTCATAATAAAACGAATAAAAGCAATTCAAAAGATTAAATTCCCGATGGTGTGGCTCTAGATTTCCAATTGGTACTGGAATTGCAGGACAAGGTAAAATTTTATAGTCGTCGTCATTATGTTTTTTGTACTTTTTCTACGATTTTGCCATATTTCTACCCAATTCTGTTGGTAAGATACTTAATTTGTTTCCTGTCCAGTTGCTTCTACTGGAAATCCACTCCGCGTTGCTGATGCTTACGAAGATGTCAGATTCAATTCTGATGTTGACAAGCAAACTGGCTATCGAACCAAGTCAATTCTCTGTATGCCAGTTTTCATTAAATCAACCGTTATTGGAGTTGTTCAAATGGTCAACAAGAAAAGTGGAGAATTTACTCGAGATGATGAAGAAGCTTTTGAAACTTTTGCTGTCTATTGTGGTTTGGCTCTTCATCATGCCAAATTGTACGATAAAATTCGACGATCTGAACAAAAATCTAAAGTTGCTGTCGAAATCCTTTCGTATCACAACACTTGCAGCGACTCAGAATTTGAGATACTTAAAAAAGGAATTCCTCAAAATGTCTTGGGTCTTGATGAGTAAGCCTAATAATTTTCTTAGGACATTGTTTCTTTCGTAGCACGCCATTAGGTAGACAAAATTTAGCCAGACAGCGGACTCCTGAATTTTTTGCAGGTCATGTTAAAGCTAGAAAACAGAAAATTGTCAGGGGTTCGCTATCTGGCTAAATTTTTTAGAGCTAAAGACGTGGAGCCGTTTCTTTGACCCTCACTTTTCTCTCAGGCCAAGCAACCGTAATAATTTTATACGGGTAATTTACCCTTCTTCTTAATTTGGCCTAATGTTTTTATCTCTCCATAGTTACTACTTTCCACCAACTTCAGTCAACGACATGACCAAGGTCCACTACTCCGTCTTCATGTTTTTTGACCTCTTTGGTTACCAGCGTTTCGATGAAGATACGCTCTACCGATTTTGTCTCACTGTGAAGAAGAATTATAGACGCGTGCCATACCACAACTGGAACCATGGGTGGACCGTGGCAGTGAGCCAAGATAAATCTTTCATCCCCATCTTATTCTCTGCCGTTGTCAGCATTGACTTTTGGGACTGTGACTTCTAACAAATTGATTCTTGTTTCTAGAATTCCATGTATTGTATCTTGAAAGCTAGTAACATCTTCCGACCACTTGAGGCAATCCGACTTTCTTTTTTTGCTCTTTCATTCTGTTTTCGCTTGACAGCGAAAGAATTTCTCGCATTTCCTTGTTTTCTTTTTTGCAGTGTTTGGCCCTTTACATTGGAAGTCTCTGTCACGGTAAAGTTGATGAGAACTTGGGACATATTTGACATTGATTTCTTATCTTAATAAAACCGTTGGCTCAAATTTTCAATTCAGATCTGGATCACCGTGGCAAGAACAATAAGTTTCTGGCAGATACAGCTTCTCCTTTGGCTTCTATTTATACGACGTCAACAATGGAACATCATCATTTCAATCAAACTGTAACAATTTTGCAGCAGGTGACCTGTTTAACACAACTTCTGTTTTCGGCGTAGTATTAGGTCACGTTCTTATTTACAGGAAGGGCACAACATTTTTGGTCAATTGAGTTCAGATGAATATAAGCAAGTTCTTGGAAATATCAAACACTGTATACTAGCTACAGATTTGGCTTTATTTTTTCCTTATAAAGCCCGACTTCAAGATTTGATTGGCAAAGAGACGTATTCTTGGGGATTACCTGATCACAGGTGAAAATTAAGCAGAAGCGCACTGTTGAATTAATCTGATCACTTCTTTTTTGCAAAATCTACCTAGGTTACTTACCCAAGCGATAGCCATGACAGCTGCGGATCTTTGCGCCAGTGCCAAACCATGGGAACTTCAAAAGGAAACCGTAAAAGTAATTTTTGCAGAATTCTATGAGCAAGGAGACTACGAGAAATCGATGGGCCGAAACCCTATACCAATGATGGATCGAAATCAGGCTGATCAGCAACCAGCCTGCCAGGTAATAAATAATGAAATGACAAATTTTCGAACTTTATTTTTTTTTGCTAGGTTGGATTTTTAAATGGAATTTGCATCCCGTGTTATGACACTCTTTATAAACTTATTCCCGAAACGATTCCACTTTTGGAAGGATGTCAGAAAAATTTGCAACAATGGCAAGCACAGGCAGATGCTCAAGCGAAGGCCAAAGAAGTAAAGAGTGCTAATGAATCGACAACTTAAAAAAAACTTGTTTTTCCACCAATTTCCGAACTGAACAGGGAATTTGTAGTAAAGCCGATTTTATTTAAAAGAACTTTTAGGCCAAACTGAATGCTAATTCTAGGGAAAAAAAACAAAAGCGGATTTTAAATTAGAAAATAATTAGAAAAAGTTGTTCATTAACAAAGTTTTAAAGAAGTGAACACAAAAAAAATCTAGAGGAATTAAATCTTTCCTCAAAAACTTTAGTTTTAAGCCAAAGTTAACTTTTTCTATTCAAACCGGAGACGGTCCTCGTGGTGGTAGGTTAGTTCTACTCCTTCAAATTGGGACGCTGGTCGATTATTTAGGCGGTGTGCAGTTGCTAGGGCGTGTTTATGATCGTAGTCGATATCAAATATGGTCAAGAACTTGTCAGGATGAATACGATCGTAAACTGACAAGGAAAAACCGTAAATACAAGCCCAAATCCCCATGACAAGACAAGCCCAGAAACAAGCGCCATACCTGTCAACCCCATAAAATCATCTTTTTTTTCGTAACAAAA
This sequence comes from Rambutanura hunanensis, assembly GCA_019776465.1. Taxonomy (NCBI): domain Eukaryota; kingdom Metazoa; phylum Arthropoda; class Collembola; order Poduromorpha; family Neanuridae; genus Rambutanura; species Rambutanura hunanensis. The sequence goes on along the minus strand of JABASK010000009.1, from coordinate 68,442 downwards.
ACGTTTTTTTTAAATCTTACTTGAGTTCCAAAAATTCACCAGCGATGTATATTGGTGGGAAATGACGCTCTGCCTGAACCCAGTAGAAGTAAACGAGCGTATTCTTAATCATCAGTACACCAGTTAGTATAAAAGTATAACAACTATATCGTGGTATACTGGCGACAAAAAGTATTGCCAAAAACCAAGTTCCAAGAGCAAAGGTCAAGGTACAATAACAATGATATCCCGCTTCCATGATATCTTGTGACCATCCAAATCCATCTTGGGCTGATGTTAAAAAATGGATGACAGACAGGAGAGGAATAGGCATTCCGTGAATCATCGCTGCTTCCATACTTGGCTCTAACATTTCAGGTTTGAAAAGTTGAATTCTTTCATTGTAAAAAAACTTTTCATCGTCGATTTTCGGTATTATCGTGATGTTTCTATGAGCCATCCTGATTGGTTTGAATGGATTATGTAGTGTAACATTGATGGATGCTAGGCCTACGTGCAACCGCATCTCCATCCAGTACACCTAGACACAAAGAAATAGCAATGGTATAGTGTAACGCGCAAAGTGCTTTAGAATTTTGGACAGTTTCGATCAAAACTAACAATAAGCATGAAGGGGGGAGGGTAGGTTTGTTGAGGTGAAAGAATCAAACTTGACAGGCTACGGCCTAAATTTCTCGAGAGAGTGGATACTTAAAGTTCAATTTTCGAACTGCAGAGAAAGCAAATGCAAATGAAAATATACCTTGGGCGAATAATAATTCATCGGAGATTGAATTACGGCGTAACCCGTGAGCCATTCCGGGCTAATGAGACATAACGAGATGGCAACCCCAATGCCAATAGAGTTCACAGCCTGAGAAAAATTTGCAAGAGAGAAAGTTATTAATTTCCGCTTCCGGCAAACTAGTTAGAAAGCAGAAAACTTATGCAAACGCTGGCAATATTATCTAGGAAAAAGGCTAAGTTTCCATTCACAGCTTGACTTGATTTCATTAAAGTTTTGATTTTAAATTTTACCGCTATAAGAGAATGAATCCGATGCCGAATGATAGGCAGGATGAGAACCAATACCGTCATGAAAGTGACGGCTGTTCCGATTATAGCCATGACTGACCGCTGCAAGTAAGCATCAGCAACCATGCGGACATCTTCGTCGTAGTATGCTGGTCCACCAGGGTTGTAACGGGCTAACGAGAAAAACCACCAAGGATAACTCCATGTCATGTTAAAAATAGACACTGAAAAGTAATTTCAAACTGCTACTGTTTACAAAATGAAAGGCTTTTTTGGTTTTCAAAGACTACAAGGACGCACTTGAAGTGTGACTGACCTGTAATGACAGAAGGACATGAATGAATAATCGCATATCACTTTTTTTTTATTAAAATCCACAAGGGCGTTTGTTGAGGGGTAAAAAGTTTTTAGCCTTCAATTTTCCCTAGTTTGTGAAGTTTCAAGTCGGCTTTTATTGGTGAGTTTTAGTTGGTTAAGAGAGTCCTTGTGCTTATTTGCTCTGGAGTATTTGAGTAGTTTTCCAAAAAGTTGAGAAAAACTTTTTTTTTAGCCAGGGCTTGTTTTAATTTTTTTAGGTTCCCGCGTTCTTCTTATTTTTAAAAAAATAAAAAATGTGGATCCAATGTGGGCTACTTTAAAAATGTGGTCGATGAAAATATAGTAATATTTCGGAAAATTATGTTTGTGTTTCTGTCGTTCTTAACCCGATTTTAAATCCGTAAAGGAAAAACGTAAGAGGATTTTTAAAAATATTTATATTACAAAATTAATAAAACTGCTTAAGGTAAATGAACCTGAAAAGTACGTAAAGTAATCGTTTAAGTGAGGTTAAACCAGAGAATAGGTAAATGTTTAAAACATTGAGTAGGTATATATGTTTAAGACATTGACAACATTTACAATTATATTTAGGTAGAATGTATAAAAACAATACAACAAATGTGTTGCTCACGTTAATTTTATGAATATTCTGTTATACTTTTTTTAAGCAAAATTTTTTGTTACTTCAGTATCTTGCCAAGTTTGCTCCTTTTGTTTTGCCTAAGCTGAATTGTCGTGATCTTCAAGCCTATCAAAGAACGTGTTCTTTGTACTGGCTTCGGGTTGAAAAAGTTTTAAAATTGCTATTTGCCCCAAACTTTTATTTTCTTCAAATTCTTCCTTACTTTTAGTAGTAATACACAGGCCCGCCTTCTGACTGCCTGCGTCTTCCATTTTATCTCGCATCAGGCATGACGCTGAAAAAAATGCAAGGTTCTCTACTACAGCTTTCTCTTGCTGTCATATTTTTCTTTATTACTCATGCATTCAGTTTGTTAGAAGAAGTAAATTTAAAAAAAAAATAGTTAGTAACAAGTTTCATCGTATTTTGTAATTAAACTTGTCCAACACCTGGTTCGTATCCACTTCAGATCCGGGTAACATTTTCCATTATAATTTCACCACAGAAGAATTTGTGCCCTAAAAAAATTGAATTTTGCCAATGTCAAAATTTTGTGAGCATATATCCTCAACTTTTGCACCATGGGCGCGAAGAGCGTCGCCTCCATACTTTCCCCTTCATAAACTTTTGTTCCTTATTGTGAATTTAAGTTAAAAGTTGCTTTTGATTCGTAATAATATAAATTACCCGCAGAATGAGGGGGAGAGAAACTTTCTGAAAATTTCTTAGCCTTTTCGAATATTATATGGAAAATGACATGGGAAAAGTTTTGCAGTCTGTGATCCTTTAAGCAAAGACTTGTGGAAGATCTAATCAGAGAACGTATGGCTCCAAGTAGTAAGTGGTTAGGGTCGAGGGAAACCAAAGTGAAAGTCTTAACTTTAAAGTGGGACAAGCTAAAAGACTTTTCGTAATCTGGAACCAAGAAACGTCAGATATTTTTGGAAACGAACCCATTCTGCACGCTCCATCTCTATCTATATAGATTTGCCAAGTTGTGAAAATGATAATAATAATCATAATAGTCATAATCATCACCATCACACTTTGTCCGCAAAGTAAAAAAAAAAAAACTTTTGTCAACGTTTTTCAATCCCCCTTGGGGAAATTTAACATTTTTCACTTAGCCTTTTCTATTTCTTTCAAATTCAACCCTAGATACTATGTACTTACCCAGAGATGCGTTGTCGGGCAACGTACAAACTGTCTAATTAGCTTTTTACTGAAATTTTTTGTTGAAATTTGTCTGTCAGCAAATTTTTTGATTTAAACATTTCTTTCTTTCTTTTTTTATGGACAGAAATAATTGTCAAGTTTGGTTTGACAACTTTCACTTGTAGTTCAACTCGTAAATATCTCCGAGTAAAATTTATGACTGAACGGAGAGTCACCACTTGGTTTAATCACAATAAAAAAAATTCTGAGGTAAAACTGTTCCTGAGGTCGCAAAAATTTAAAGCATCGTCTTAAACTTTCAGTGTAGCGCAATTTTGTGCTAACAATTTGCAGGTTGGATTCTAGATTTAATATTTGTAAGGCGTAATCGTATTTTGTGGTAAGGTAGAAAGATGAGACGCAACAACCGTAGTCGCCTTCAAGTTCCCATGACTCTGAAATGAGAGAAAGTCTCTCCTGGGGAAAGTAAAAGTCTTTCCCGCCTTTTCCTACAAAACTTCTGAACGGAAAGTTCGGTGTTTATTTCAAAGTCATCAGAGACCAACCAGAGATCTCTCTCCTTCCTATACAATTTTACTCAACGATAAATTTTAACATGGGGAATGTTAATCAAGCCCCCATTGTTTTCAACTAGTTGATTACCTTGTAATGGAAAAAGTATTACGATTCTAAAGTTTCTTTTGCCAGCCTTAACTAAATGAGTAGTAGTGTTGGTCGTCAATCTCATTATAACTTGTACACTTTCACATAATTTTCTTTAATCCTAAAGTTCTTTCCAAGTCTTGTGGTTTACTGCGCCAGCATTGAGCTAGTAACTAGAATTTTCTCGTATAACTTTCCTTTCTTCAAAAACTTTTTAACCTTCCTGAATTGTTTATTAGATGAGAAGATACTCGTGCTCTACTTTAAGAGAAATCAGATCCCTTATCAAATTACACCACTTTCTCATTCCGGCTAACTTTGAAACAACATGAACTTTAACACCAAGATTGAAACTAAAACTAAACATGAAAGGTTATAACTTCTCAAGAAATTGGTCACTGCACTTAGGCCCTGCGTTAGTCGACTTACTATCATAATTTCAAAGAAAAAGTTTGTTAACACTTTCTAACAAAGGAAAATCAAGTGAAAAGTAGAGCTTTTGAATTGACGTTAATTTTAAGGGGTTAAATTGAATAATGTTTCAAACGTTTGCGTGTAGAATTTTTTTTTATATTCGATTTCCGACTTCCGCCGGAAGCTGCTTAGACTGTTAACAAAGCAGGGGTTCCTTCACTTTTAAATCCCTATAGCTTAAAACGAATTGAAGACGCAATGCACAACTTTTCTACAGAATAAAGCTTTTTCTGAAATAGATCGAAAGGTTTGGCACCCTCCGGGTGTGGTAACCCTTGTAAACTATGACACGCACTACACAAATAATAGTGTTACTACTGCTCCTTGATCGTCTATTTTCCTGAAATGTATTAATCATGAGGTTTAAGTGTAGTAAGTGGTAACTATAGGCTCAAGATGAATTTGGCATGAGTGATTGGAGACTAGTGACATGATCCTCCTCGATTTATTACAGGGCTCGGCAAGGGGAGTGAAGACCTGACAGTCGATTTTGTTTTACATTTTCCCACACGCTAAGGCCAAGGGCAATATTTCAAATACTACCAAGATATTTTCTGGGACTTTGTGCATAGAGGCGAATTACGGCTTCGTTTCAATGCGCTGATATGAATTAAGGGCAGTTCCCGTCTAACAAAATACTGACAACCTCAAGTGGTAGTGAACTTCTAAAACAAAGCGAATTTGCACGTGTTTGTTCCTAATTCCTAATCGTTTTGGAACTAGGGACCATTTTTTGTAGTAAAAGAACGAAGAACCATAGTTCAATGCCATTAGACGCAAGAATCCTAGAAGTAATCCATGCTTGAGCTAATGGATTCTAAGGAAACGCTTCCAAGAGCTGTATGTTAAGACAAAAAACCAATTGCAGCGACTTACTATAGCTACAAAGTGGTTGAAATTTGTAGTCAATTACTTCTCGTGTCATTCATTTCCAATTGAGTTTGAAATCAAAGGATTTTTTTGAACAGCCTTTCTAGCCGAATGTCTTTCTCCGTACGGTTAAAAATTCATAGGTTTGATATAAATCTTGTATTTGTCGTAAAGGAAAAGATCAGTCAAGTGCGTAGTAACTACGGTTGAATAAAATGCAGCAAGGCTTGAAGAAGGAAAAAAACTGGTGAAAGTCAGTAGGAGCCGTTTCTTATTGACATGTCAAATCCACCTTCTGTCACCCAAGACAATCTTACACCACGTCTAACCCTCTTCCTTTGACAGATCGAAAGTGCTTTTCGGAATTCAAGTTTTGGAAATCCATGATTCACTAAACCTGCATTTGGCAGAACGGAAGAGGAAGTCCCGAGTTGTGACAAGACAAGAGGGGAATAAAGAAAAGCTATACAGAAATTGTAAAAAAAACAAGAAGTTTTTCTTTCAAAGTTTTTCGTGTCCTTCTAGATCATTGGCATCGACATTAGCAAGACAAGGAACCAATAAGTATCAAAGAAACTAACTTTTATAAATTTTCGATTTATTTCCATTTCTACAAAAAGAAGAAAAAAAAGGAAATTTGAAAATCTTACACCTCTGTTCATTCAAACTGTTGTTTTTTTTTCAAAAAAATAAATACAGGAAATGAAAGTTTTCTTTTTAAATGACTCAAAGTCAATTCTTCTTTAGTCTTCTTCTAATCCGCGTTCGTTTTAAGAAGCTTCACATAAAATACACCTCTTTTTTCTTGTTTTTCCTTGGCCTTGTTCGATTTAAGAAAAACAAGAATTGGATTAGTGAATTACGCCTCTTCTGCTCTACTTTCTCCAAAAAGTAAAGGTTTTAAGAAGATGAATGCTCTGGCAGAAGGGCTGGGCTTAATAAAACCATTTTTAAACTTTCCCTCGCTTTCTTTTTTTTATCTATGCCAGTGGTTGAATTTGAAAACGGGCCTTGTAGAAAGAACCCTGATGTTGTTCGATCCCAAGTTTTCGCAAAAACCTTGAAGAGATCTGCTGGTCTGTTCAAAACCTCAGCTTGTCTAGTAGTACATTTTAGACTTGAACCTTAAATTTGCATGAAAAGTGTAGACAGGCTCTACTTTCACTGCGTCCTTTCTCCATTTTGCAGATTTGAGCTTATTGATTACTTTTACCTTTTGCATAAGTCATAAGTCTCTCTCTCCTTCACTTCATTCTGAAGTAAATACAGCAGAAGGGGAATTACAATGAGCAAACACCCTACTTGGATGTTGAAGGGTTGTAAAGTTACCTGGAAAATTTCCTGGAGCTGAATTCTAAAAGTGACTGCTCGAAATTTCCTTTAATTCAAAATCTTCATTTCCTTAACTGGGCTTCCCACTGAGACTTCACCCTTCCTCCTCGCTTCGTATTTCCTTTCATTTGAATAGAAAAAGCTGTCAAATTTAAAGTCAGATTGGAGAAAGTTCGGGTTTCTTTTGATGATGCATTGTAGAAAGTGGGAAAGGGAAAAGTCTAATTAAGTAAAAAAAATTCGTAGAAACCTTTTTTTTTCCAGGAGCTTTCTCTTACTCATTAGTTGTGAAAGCAGAGAAGCAGGGACTTTTGCGTGAGAATGAGCATCGAAGGAAGCCGTGGGATAATATTCTTACGACCAAGAGCATAAAAAATAATTGTAATCATTATAATGAAGACAGCTTGAAGGATATTGATAGGCTTGTGAGATCTTTTGGGGAAAAAAACGTTCATTTCAAACCTCTTTCCAGATTTTTTCTGTCTATTCGAGGCACTTTGGCATTTATCATGACAAAGAAGAAAGGATTTGAAAAGCAAACGTTGAAACGTAAAAGATGGCAAATGTCTTTGGAAAAAAAGCATTTTTGAATTTGATACCGACATTGCATAAATATTCTTTGCCAAGCTTTTAGTTAAAATAAAAATAAAACCAGTAGCAATTTTTGCAAAGCTCTACAAAATTTGTCATCGCTTGCGAATTGAACTCGTGAGTTCAATAAAGTTGATTTGTAAAATTTTGCACTTTTGTAACTTATTAGCTTCTTGTCGTCTTGTACTAAAAGTCTATATGCTTATTCCTTATGCCCAACTAAAATTTTAGCGCAAATTATCTCTCATCTTTTTCTTATTTGAAAAAGACTTTCTTAAAGGCTTAATAAATTTCAGCACTTTTATTTCTTCTCTTTCGGTAATTCCTTTCTTTTGAAGAAAACCGGTGAAAACTTTCTTTGCCTTCAAAAGTCCTGGAGCGTTCGTACAATTTTCGCCGCTTTTCTCTATTATACGCTCAGAAAAGAAGATGTTCTTCTTAGTACGACTTTCTTAAAAATCCTGCAAGGCTGAAAAGAGTAAATGGAGAACAGAGAAAGGAAGATCTTGATTTAATTTGGCTCGAGAACGAAGATATAAATTTTCGCTAAATTTCAGTCCCGTCTTCTACACTTTGTATATAAATTTGTCCCAAAATCCCTCTGTTTTTGTCTTCTTTCCTTGAATTTCTTTTCATTAGAGTCATTTTCTTGCTTTTTTTTATTCGCCGCAGGAGGATGAACCAAAACATAGTTTGAATGAATTGAAAACGAAACGCTTAGTTAACGGTGACAAGTTTATGTTCCAACCTGTACAAGAATTCAACTAAAAAAATCATCAGCCTCCTCCTTAATACTATGAAGATGCAATGGATAAGCATTAGTTTGTAACAAATCTGGTGTCTCCAAATAAACTCATTTTATTTTATTTTTTACAATTATTGTCCCAATTTGGAATGGTCTACAAACTTGGTATAGAGTAATTCATAAGAACACTGAAGTTTAGCTTTCATTACAGCATTTGGGATCCATTAGCCTTCTATTTTCTCGTTTCTTAGAGCAATCATACAAAAGCGTCTATTATTAAAGAGTGAAACTAAGAGGATTAACGGCCTTGCACAAACTTTTTGCTAAATTGTTAAGTTTTGTGCTTAAAGAAAAGAGAAAAGCTGGCGCGCAAAATGGTAAATGGGCATTGGCAAGAAAAAGAAAGAAAGTGGCGAGCGAATAAGAGAGAATTATAAAAGTGTGCAAAAAAAACTAAAAAAAGAACCACATTATTACCCGCCTCGTCTAACATCTACCAGAATAAATTCCACCCGACAGTTCAAGTCTGCACAAACTTTCTCTTTTTTTAGCATTGGGTGAAATTTTTTTGAACTTTTCCTCATTCTTCCGCGTCTTTCTTAGTCATATCTTTCCCTTTCTAGTCCCTAACATTTCTTTATTTTACTACGTTATACTAAGTTTTAGCTTCATCTCCTTATATTTTATTGTATTCAAGTGTCAGCCGACTTTGACGTGTCTTCCATCATCTCTGCTTTTTAATAATTTCTTAGTTTACATTTCCTTTCACGCCTTTTCAACTTTTTGTTTGGTGATAGTGCAACGTAACATTGAAACTTTCAAAACTTTCTCTTTTTTTCCTTGCACCTTGTCAAAAAAATTTGGAAAAAAGTCAATGATAAATCCCTTTCAATTCAAATCCGATTCCCGACTTCCTATGCACTTTTTTGAAATAGTGCTCTCGCGCATAATAATTCATTTTTGTTTTCTTCCACAACATGGCATTTGTTTACTCCCACGCTCGCTCTGAAAAGTTTTGATTCAAAGAGAGAACTGATTTTTTTTCTTCTATAGAACTGTAAGGGAAGGAAGAGGGAAAGTTGATTCAAATAAATAATTGGAAGTGGTTTCATCTTACCGTTTTCTCTTCATTAAAGATGCTCATTCTGTCTTTCGTTCAAAAGGAAGTCCAATTTAACTTTACATAAACGGAAGGGAGAGGGTAAAGACGACTTTCTGGAGGGTGGGAAAAGACAAATGAAGTTAGAAGACGTAGAAACGTGAGAAAGTAGCAATTATTACGAATATAATGAGACGCACACAATGAAATGTCAGAGAATTTCATGGTGACTTTAAAAAAAAGAATGAAAAGTAGAGATGAGGAAAGGGGGAAAACCAAACTAAAAGGAAAGTCTTCCAATTTGTCTCTTTGACAAAGTTTCTTACGTTCTCTTCACTATTCGTATGTCCAGAATTCAGTAAAGCTGTAACCTTGCCGCCTCAATGCGAACTGATGCGTTGTTTTTTATGTGACTCACTCCCATTATTCGCTAAATCGCGCTAAACTTAAAAATTTGTTTTTAATTTTTTGTAAAATAAGGGTACTGATGATTAATATTTCCAAGATTTCAAAAAGACTACTCGACATTTAAAGTTAATTTTACACAATCTTGCAAACGCGTTTTCATTACCCTGAGTTTAATTTCTTTTATTAAATACTTTCAATATGGTCACATTTATTGGGAAACTTGAGTGTAAATATCTAAACGTTATTTATCTAAATCAAAGAAAGAATTCTAAAATCTAAAAACGAGAATCGGTATATTAGAAAGGGTTGCTTATATCTAAATATTAATAAAACAACTGCTTAAATATAGCTATTGAAATACCTTTTAGGCTCTCAGTTAAATTTAAACCAACACAACAGGTACACTTTTACAAAACTTAATTTATCCAATTTTTTTTTTCGTCTCTTTCTTAATATTAGTTTCTGAATACTCAAAAATAGAAGCCAGTAGTGCACAATATTAGTCATTAACGTTGAGATGTTGTAGAGGAGAATTTCTTCTTCATTGCATTTCATCATGTCTGTTTACATGAGAAAATTTTGCCATGAACTGAACCGTAGTTTTGTAAATTTTGTACAAATACCTAATTAATTCCTACATCCTCCACCGGCGGCACTTCATCTCTCGACAAAAGGTCGTATGTATCTTTTTGTAGTTGAAAATTCCAGACTGTTGAAACAACATTCCGGTTCGACTAAATAATGTAGTGCATCGCTGGAACCTAAGTAGCCCGAGGCTAAGCCAAGGTTTGAACTGTCCTGGAATGGAATGGGCTTACTAGTAATAAGGGTAAATGGTAATGAGTTCTGTTCCATCCGAAGTCTCTGATTGGTTGAATAAGTGGAGGGGCAAAGACTGATGGAGAGTACGACTGAGGTCAAAAGAAGTAAGAAGATCCATGAGGATCCAATTAATTTAGTTGAATGACTCTGGCTACCATGTTGCATCGCTGCGGGTTTTTCACCTGAAATTTCAAATTTGCAAAAATTCATATCGTTTTCAAAAGAAGTTTTATTTTAAAATAACAAGATTTTTTATAAGAAATTGCTCAAGCGTTTTTAAAAAAAAAATTTGAATCAAGGTTTGCACGAAATTTATCCAAGTTCCGCACAAATGAGAACTCTCGTTTCATTACAAATCTTAATTTTGAATACACCCGCTTCTTATTTCCGCCTCGGGAGAAATGTTGAATTGAGCGGGGGAGGTGGGGAGGGGCCTAGAAGAGTTATTCCCTAGGAAAGAAAATTTAAACTAAACTCTGAAAAGTTTCTATGGTACGAAGAATTTCTCGGCTTTCGGATCTCGGTGTGTTTTTTTTTCAAAAAGGAAAAACTGCTGAGGTTTTGACTCCTAAACTTTCTCCCGCCTTACTTTCCTCCTTAGAAATAGAACCGGCACGAACTTTAAAGTTAAGGTAGAAAAGTGTAGCAGAAAGTATTCATTTATAATTGAATTTAGGAGGGAGAGTGTTTGAAATACGAAAATATAAAATATGGTTTTTCATCTAAACTTTTACATGTAAACTTTGAAAATCGACAAAATTGGGACTTTTGTTCAGTTTCTTAGAATAACCTCTTTTGCTTTTCAAATTGGAAACATTTTACCAGTAATTACTTTGATTCTTGAGCCTTACCATTAAGAATGTGTACGGAGATACTCGTCGGACGAGCATTTGACGGAGTACAAGTATAATTCCCACTATCATTTTTCTGAGCATCTTCAATAATTAGGACGCTCTTTTCTGCGTCATTATTTACGACAACTCCACGAACGATATCGTAGTTAATCATTCGATCATTGTGGTACCAAAAGACAAAAGTTGGGGGTTCAGTACTTTCACGTAGAACACAGACGAGTTCAAACGTACTTCCGCTTCGTACGTGCTTATCCGGTTCGCCCAAGATTTCCGCTCTCGCTTCTATACAATTCCAGAAAAAAAAACAGTTCATTTGAAATTTCCTGATTAATTTCCTCACTCTCGTTTTCCCGCAATTCAAAAGGATGCCCAAAGTTCACAGGGCAGAAATGAAGTTATGAACTAATTTAGTTTTTGTGGGTTGAAAACTGTAGGGTGTGTGAATAAATACACTTTTCCTCATACGAATGTTTTTGGTTCAACTAACTAGAAAAGTTGAAAAAGAAAGTACATTAGTTTTAGTAAGTCATAAAAGTAATTTATTTCGGAGAAAGTCTGCTCTGTGTAAAAAAAAAATGGGCCTACGTTCCAAATGCTTTCAGTTTGACACGCTGAGTAGTAGCAGGGGTGGTAAATTATCTGCACAAAATGCGGATTGCTATGAAACTAAATGTAACTAAATGTAGCAGAAGGGCATCCACCCTTCATCTTCCCTGGTGACAACGTAACCTGACCCTAGAGAACCGCCGTGAAAAACGTGATTACAAGAACACAACTGCCTTCATCTTCTGTGAATTAGGTGATGCGTAAAAAAATTACGTTAGGCGTAACTCTCGACCGTATCTGCCTGTCACCAGCGACGTTATTTTGTCAATTGATGAAATGAGGCGCAGAAATTTGAAACCCTCTAACGCCTGTTTTTCTTTTCCTGTCGATTAGAATGAATCAAACGGATTCAAATTTTGATTTTGAGAATAATTGAACCCTCTTCGTCCTTTTTAAGCAAATGTAAATTTGAAATTGTTTAAAATCAATAGGAAAGTATACGGTAGAGTTTTGCGGAAGGATAAGGCTAAGCCCCATTTACGATCTACTAATGGCCTGTTAGGCATTGAATAATTTATCCATGGTAAAACGGACGTCGTTTCTATAAGGTTTGATATTATTAGGAACTTTCATTGTGTGTTAGAAAGATCCACCCTAACTTCCGGAAACCCTTTGAGAAATTAGATTCCTTATCCGAGCCTCCGCATAATGGACATAATAACTGCCGCAGCTCATCTTTTATATAAGACGAGTTAGTGGGCCTAGGATGAAGAAGTCTAATAATTTGGTACAGATTTTATGGGAGTTTTGCTTAAGAGAAAAGCTTTCGCTTCTAGACGTCATTTTTTTCCGCCTCAGCGATAAAAAGACGCTTTATTTTTTACAGACTCTCGGTTTTGCGTTACTTTATAGCCTTCTACTACTAAGATACACTGTAATGTCTCACTAAAATAAATGGTGAGAAAGAAAGGTAATTAAATTGAGACCAGAACAACTATTACTCTATGTTCTATCGTTTTCAAAGATTTTTTTAGGGGATGATTTATTTTTTTTAGTTATTTTTTTGATTGAATTGTGTGTAACTTACCGACAACCCGGAGGGTAATGTAAATACTGGTTGGCGGATGAGTAGAAATTTGGCATTCGTAAAGTCCTTCGTCTGTGGCTTTTACAAATTTAATGTGTAGCTCCCAGTTCTAAAAGATGAAAAAAGATCATGTTAGATAAAACATAATATATTCATGCCTTAATATTTAAATTATGCTGAGTTATTTATTTTTTTAAAGAAGAAAAATAGACACTTTTTGTGTAACAACGCGGGGTCACTGACCTGAGTAGTTCGACTATGTGAGACAAAAAAGCGCTCATCGTGTGTGATTGTGCCCATCCCTACCGTAAGTAGACTATAGTCTCGTCTCCGCATCCAAGAAGCCTTTAAAATATTCATCATTTTTAAAAAAAAATGAAACAAGAAACACTCGAATGAAATAGAAAAAAAAGTTACATTAGAAAAAAGAGAAACATTTTTTGCAACTTTCTTCTACTTTGTTCACTGTTGCAATTCGTTTGAGAGGAGAAAGAACTTTGATGAAATTCAATTTGTATGAGATTTTTTTTTCTTTCTCAACCTACCCCAACTTCTATCGAAGACAGAATAACAAGCTCGTTAACATTTTAGGAGGTAAATTAAAGATGCAAAAAAAAGTCTAAAGAAAAAGTCGACAGTTTTTTTTTGTGGAGTTTTCCGGGGAAAAATAAAATTTGGGAAGTTTTAGTTCATAATTTGATGTGGTAGTTTTTGGGGAGTTCATGAATCGTGAATTCCCTTCTTGCTCTTCGTATTTTTCCCTTCGTCCCAAGGGAAAGGCGGGAAAACTTTCTAATTTCAAAAGTTAACTCTTGCCAACCCACATGTCAAGGTAAAGTTAATTTTGAAATGCCAAAAGAATCTTTTAAGATTTTGTGGAAAGTAAAAGTTATAACCTTAAGTAGCACAGGGGACCTAATTCATCTCTCCAGCCTCTTGAGAAACACTCCGCTTTTTCCATAATGAATTCTTTCATAAAAAATTATGCATATCAACAATCTAATATTGAAAAGTTTTTAATAAGGAGGCCAAATTACTCTCGAGAACTTTTTTTTTACTTTTTCCAAAGAAAAAAGAACAAAAGAAAGTCCCTGTTTTCCTCCTCTTAATTATTATTCGTTCCGGAAACGAGAAAAGACAAGGGAAAATGAAGATGAAACGAGAGCAGGAAAGACTTCATCATCAAAAAGTCTATCGTTAATTTGCATCAGAAGCGTAAAGTGAGAGATATTTTTTTCTCAAGACACGGAATCAAAAAAAGTTGCAAATTTAAAATCTAGGTCATTTTGCTATATGGAAGAAAATATTGAGATATATGTCTAACTACGGTTTTATTTCATCAAGAAAAGTTGCCAATTTTGCTATGCAAAATTGGCAACAATATAATTTGAAAACATTTTGAAAAAATTTGCTAATTAAATTAATTAAATATTCATCAACATAAAAGAAAGGGTTAGTGGTGATGTAGGTAATATTTTACTAAAGTTTGCACCTCTTTTCTTACAATTATCAAAAAAACGTATTTATTCATTCCATGCCAATTCTTTAGTAATTTGATCTCTAGTATTGATACAAAAATAAGCTAACTTACAAAATCAAATCGGAGAACGCTGTTTTCAAATTTTGAACCTAACCATTTCATTTTCTCAAAAATTTGTCAAAATTTGAGGGTTTTGAGCAAAATATGCCTGTCAACAGTGAAAAGTAGAGTAGTGTGTCAGAACCTAATATGTGTAAATTTCGGGGAGTTATTCCATCTGACTCGGAGAATTAGGGTGGATAATCCAGAAAACGAAAAAGCTTTGGAGAAAAGTGTGAAAGCTCATCCAAGCAAAACCACAGGATGGGCTAGAACTCGGAAAAAGTACTGTGCGGTGTAGTGAGACTTGGATTTTCAAATGCTGAAAATTACGTTTCAAATCACGAACTCATTCACGAAGCAGCTTATCTTCTCGCTTCATGCTCCAATCCTACATTTCGATATCCTTTTTCCCTTCACGAGACATTTAACTTTAACGCTACATTGTTTACCCCATCTAAATGACTAACTGTTAGGGAAATTGCATTTTCAAACCAAATATGTTTTCTCTCAAATTTGCTAAAGCAATCCATTGTCAAGTTTTTGGCCCAGAACAGTTCCAGCACCGTGGTCGAACAAAAGTCAACTTCCCAAAAACTAGGTTGATTATGGTGAACCATCACCAAATTAATTCTGCTAAATTCAAACTTTGCAGGAGCGATAACCTGTGACAAAATTGACTTACATTTTTTATGTATAGTGCCATTACATCAACGCCACTTACGCCTTTAGCTAAATTTAGCGAAATATGTGCTAAATTTAGATCAAACTCGTAGCAAATTTGAAAAACCAACCAATCGAAAACTTAAACGACAGTTGTTTCGACAATCGATATAAGAATTGAAATAACCTTTTTGAATAAAACTTAGTAATTACCACATTCTAATATTAGTCCAAAATGAGGACAACAACGCGACGCTAACGATACTCAATACAACGTTATTCAATCTATCAAAAGGTGTATTTTAAAATTTATTTTTGGTTTAGAACTTGAATCCATTGGAAATCGTACCTTTACGTGAGACACGACAACCTTGTAAAGACCTTCCAGGAAAGTTTGACATTACCAATCATTTGGTTGGTTCGTGGTCGTGATTGGGATATCTTTCTAAAGAATACAACGCTAGATAGACAGATAAATCACGGTTGGATGTTCATTTTGAAAGCAGGTAACGGCTGGAAAACGTGTATAAAAGATTTTCTGTCTCTAATAAATGCTGAGGTTTACTCCATCTTCTCTACAAATATTTTGTTTATCCTAAAATCTCTAAAAACCATGAGACAAGTTGTGTGTGACTAGTCGAAAATTTCCAAGGATTTGACTAGAACGTGCCAGAGCAAAAGAGGTCGCTTCGTCAACCTAAGTAAATTCTAACAACATGTCGAGTAAAAGACCCTTAGCAGGTCCTTTATATATGTGACCTCGAGATTACGTTCGACCTGAGCGTAGGATAAAATCCTGAGGTTGTTCACCGATAAAGTTCAACCCTGCGAAAATTTCTCGAAATTGTTGGCAACACTTTAGGTTGTAAAGTTAGCGAGTTCCGAAAACATTGCGCTACCAAGGATTAGCGTTACCAACGTTTTGGAACGAGGTAATATCTGGGGATGCAAAGAGTCCATTACGGTGAAGTTTATTAGATCTTCTAGTGAAAGTAGGCGGAGAGTGACAATAATAAAATAAACTCTATGTTAGTTTCACTTCCAGTTCTTCCAACTGCTTTACACGAGGGACCATTTGAATATGAAGAAAGTCGTATTTACAAAATACCTTTAAAAAACCTCTGTTTTCCATAAATGAATTTTTACTGTTGAATTTAGAAGTAGTTCCAAAGTAGGGAAAACACGTGTGGGTGATCTGAATGGAACTAATTTACACCCATTTCCCCTCTATGCTAAAATAAAGTACACGTTGAAAATTCGTACGTAGGCGGGTTTTCAGGAAGTAAAATATTGAAACATTAGCGGTTTTAGGAAATTCATAAACACAAGAATTTATGACTAGGCTCTAATGGTTTTGGCGTGAAGAAACATGATTCATCGGCAAGAACTAACTTTCCTAACTTTAGAAATTGGGAAGGAGGCCAGATTTCTTTGAAATGATTCATGAGTGTCACCCCAAATTATTTGACAATATTTCCTCATTTTCCGTCACGCTTCTTTCCC
This sequence comes from Rambutanura hunanensis, assembly GCA_019776465.1. Classification (NCBI taxonomy): domain Eukaryota; kingdom Metazoa; phylum Arthropoda; class Collembola; order Poduromorpha; family Neanuridae; genus Rambutanura; species Rambutanura hunanensis. The sequence goes on along the minus strand of JABASK010000009.1, from coordinate 52,094 downwards.
AAATTGACGAATACTTCATATGGTTTTAGTTTAAAATAAGTAAGACAAAATTAACTCCAAGGTAAATATCAAATGTATCGAACATCTCAGGAAGTAGGTCATAGATTTTATTGAGCTTTCATCATGGTCAAAGTTGAAGTTACTGTTATATGACAACAAATTCGCCATCACATTTATTTAAACACTCGCTATTAAAAGTAACCTTATAATTGTCTGGGTTTGTTGCTTTGTATAGATTTGATTTTACCCTGGTGAATTCATTTTAATTAAAAAAAATAACTTTTCAAATGAAATGGCCCTTTTTGCTATGCAATTATTCAACCTTAAGTAGAAAATTTGAAGTTTAATGGGGTTTAAGTAGCGAAAGTTCGCAGGACTGACTCTGCATCAACGGTTTTTGCAATATACGTTTGATCATCTGAATAAGACAACTTTATTAATTTGTTTTTCGCATAAAATTTTAGTGTTGGATACAATGCACCAAAGTTTTATGCGAGCAATCTTCATCCAGCTCGCAGCTAGCTGAATTAGAAATTTATCATCACATCTGTTCAACCACATTATTACTTTATTTTTATTTGAAGTTCGAATACAATCAGCAGTCCAAGAATACACTTGATGTATTTATGAATCTATAATGCCTCCGACGACTGAATATTCAGTCGAATTAGCAGGTGAGAGTTAATAGTTTTTAAAAGTGTGCGATTCAGCAAATTCATCCTAGTGTATTTGAAGCAATCATCCTAGAATCATGAAAGGTCAACCGCTCGTTAGTTTTATTCTATTAATTAGTTTAAAAATTTTACTAAGTTCAAGACATCTGGAAGCAAAAGAATGGAAATGGAAAGACGTTGCAGAGGAATATTGTGACGACTGTGCGTGCCTCGGAGATGGATATCCATTCACGGACAAGCGCATTCAGAACATAATTGCAACACTTAAGTATGATGTTTTTGTAAGTCGACTGAGGACAACAATTGACAATCTTGCCCTTTGTGACAACTCGACGATGCCGGAAAGTCAAAATACCATTGATCATTGTGCCCACGATGAAATGTATTTCACTAACGGAAAATTAATTTACTATTGGGGAGACGGAGTAACTACAATAAAACACGTATGCACACCAGATCCAGACACAAACTCACAAATTGTCAATTGTAAAGCTCCTAAAAAGCGGAAATGTATGATGGCTACAGCAAGAAAACGAAAGTTGACCAATTCTGTTCTTGACAATAACCATCCTCCTCGAATTTCTATTGTTTGGACGGACGGATCAACTGCCATTTTTACTGTTTGTCAAGGAAAACTGGGACACACAACCTACTTTGTCTTGTCAACGAAACCAAACTTACATGGCCCTATTGTTTCGGCTATTAAACTGGAGTTAGAGAAGCTTGGGTTTGACACTAATAAGTTACAACGATTGATTAATAGAAATTGTGTGGAAACTAGCTTAAAGCAGTAGTATTTACTCAAAATACTTGGGAAGCATGCAAAACAGAAGTTTATTTGTAATTATTTTTTACAATTATAACTTAGGCTAGGTATGGATTAATGTAGTCTCGTCAACTCTATACAGTCCTAATTAACACTAATCAAGTAAATTAATAAAAGTAACATATATCTGAACAACGTGCTCTATTAAAGAAGAAAACAGAAACCATCGTATAGCAAGGCATGCATGTGTTGTTTAACCTAACTCTATTTTAACGGTTACTGATTGGCGGAATTTAGGTGAAGTTGTTTGAAAATCTTGAGTGACAAGGCGGAATCCTCTTACGTGGTCTCCATTTGAAGTGGTTTCGTCTAATCTAGAATGACATTCCTCTTCAACTTCTAAAAACTTTCTCCTACTTTTCTCCTAGTCCTAGTCATTGTTTCCTTTGTGTTTGACAAGACCTCCTCGGTAAGTGAGGGCTCTAGAGAGGTAATGGGAAGTCACAGGTACATTAGGGACCTTACTTTACTGGGTCTAGTCTCGAAATGACTAACGGCCTAAGATCAACAATAGAGACGCACCACTTCTAGTAAAGTTACCTAGCGAAAGTCTAAAAACAACACAAAAGAAGCAGGGCAACTTACGAGTTAAAGGTTACGTAAAAAGAGTCGATTGAGAAACGAGGAATAAGTCAAAGGCGGACAACCTTTACTTCTTCTTCCCTCCTGGTTTTTTTTTCGAAAAAAAAATGAAGCGAGCAAGACAAAAGTTTTTCTGTGTTCCTCCAAAATTATTTTCTTCTCGTCAATACTTTCTCAAAGGGAACCAGAAAAAGAGAGCGTCGAGATGAGGAAGCACTTGGAAAAGGGCACGTGAAAAGAATAGCTGATGAGAAGAAAGAAAGTCAGGAATGAAAAGAATCAGAGGGAGGTATAATCCCAAGAAAAAAAAACCAGGAGGGAGTTTGCAAGCTTAAGAAAAAAGATGAAATGGTTGTGGCATGGGTATAGAAAATAAGTGGGTAGGATTGGGCAGGTATGGCATGGAGCTTGAGTCATCTAAGATTCTAAAGAAACTTAAATAGCTCCACAGAAGCCAGGGAATTTCTGAGTGAAAGGTGAAGAATGTTGGAACTTGCGGTGAAAGTCTTTTCCATCATTTTTTTCTCTCATGGTTTTTACTCAAAAGCAAGACATAACTTGTCGAGAACCAAAAGTGTCTTAATGGACAAGTTGTGTTTTATGTGTGTGTGGCTTAAGAATTTGGTGGTTATAAGGAAAGCAGAGGCGTCTTACGTAAAGAAACACAAGGGACAGAACCCTCTTTTGTGTGTAATCTTAGCAATGAGTTATTAGCTCTTCCTTCTCGACAGCTCGGGTAAGAAGACTTAACGAAAAAACTAAAGACAAAAGCCTTGGAGTAAAGGGAATTAATGCGGAGAAAGTAAAGTGAAAGCAAGCCTTCCTTTTTCAAGCCAAAATAACGGAAAGAGGACAGGGGAACAAACTTATCATTTTTTGTTGACTGGAGAAGCGACCAAGGTTTGCCAGACACACGGTGGGTATTTTGACTTTTGACCCCATTGACTGTCAATTTTTGAGTACCGAATACCGTAAACTTCCCGAAATTTTTCCCAGGAAGTCATAGTGATGACACTTTGACAAGACTCTCTAATAGTACTTAACTATATAGAAGTGACAAAGAAAGTTCGTGTCGTAGTATTCCCAGCGCCATGTGTTGAATATAGTAGGAATCATTTTGACTGACGAAAAATTTCTAAGGGCATACATACTCCCCGGTCTACGATACCCGGGTGAATAAGATCCGAGGACTTTATGACCATGCCTTTCTTAATGCTTTCACCTACAAAATGAGCCTTTCCTCGAGTGCAAATAAGAAACGAGAGCCTAGCATGGATTTTTTTTTGAAAAAAAGCCCCGCTTTTTCTTGTAGCCTGTTCTTAAATCAACAGTTTCTGCGAGATTAGATTGCCCACTTTAATATTAAAGGCAACAGTATTTTTCTTTGTTGCCCACTTGTGTTTACCTTTGTCCAACTTTTTTTTTTGTGAACGACAGCACTTTGCCGTTTTCTTCATTGTCATTTTTGTGTCGTTGTTCTCAAATAATCAAACCAATTGCAGGGCATCGTTACGTGACAAGAGTAAAAAACTAACTTTGAAACAACTGTCAAAATACACTTAGCTTCTGAAAAAGTTCTTAATTGGATGTGTCTATTTGGCCTGTTTTTGCCAACTGAATCTCAATTTACGAAATAACTTGAAAGTTCGGTTTCCTTTTTACTTTCGTTTTTTTCTACAAAAAAAATTCTGGAAAAGGAAAAGTACAAAAGCAATTCTTCCAGAGAGAAATGAAGCCTAAAGTGGAGTCATTTGTCAAGTTGTAATCTTCGTGACATTGCAATATGGAAACAAAAGTGGACCAACCCTGGTAATTTTCAGTGATTGGGCTCCATTCTGCTAAAATGAGAAAAAAAGCAATTGAGGAATCAGAATTGGGTAATTCAAGGGTATTATTTAAAAAAAACAAAATGACCCACTTTCCAAGTAGTTAAAATAACAATGCGAATATTTCGCACAAGCAGAAAATGAGATTTGGTATCGACTTTAAAGATTACATTGAATACAAGTTTCTAAGAACCTAAACTGAAAAGCTTGTTACCATGGGTTACATTAACATAGCATTGAAAAAGAAAACTTACGACACCATTTCCAAGATTGCGAACCATGCAAGGAAGATTGGCAGTAGATCCTTCTTGGGCAGTAACGAGGGTGGAGTTTTCGGTAGTAAATATTGCTTCACTTTTATCTACTGGTGACCTTTGCTGTAAAATCGGTCCATTTACTTGTGCCACCAGATTGCCAGCTGCGACATTGCCAGAAGTCGGACTCAAGTTATCTCTGTCACTTCGATAACTTCTTGGCCGACGGCGAATTTCTTCCATGCTCCGCCTCTCGCTTCCATGAATATCGACCTTTCTTCCTAGAAAACCGACAAAAAGTGAACTACAATTAAACGTGGAACTTTTCCAGACCCTGAAAAAAATCCTCTATTTTCCAATGAAGTGGAAAGTAAATTAAGTTATTGATTTATAATTTTCTAAGTCTAAGCAATTCTTTGACTCGTGCACACATACAAAAAAAACCCATAGTTCTTTGCTGACCTTGGCATGAGCTCAATTCCTACTACTTTTTAGATAAAAGATTTTCAGACAAAATGAATTACTACCTTTCTCCTTAAAACTCGTCCCTCCTCCAACTTAAATCTTGAGTACCCATTCAAAAAGACCCACCCAATTATCTTGATTATCCGCTTTTAAGTCCTGCTCAAGACTAAAAGCCCTGTCACACCCTTCACAATTGATTCAAACCTTACCCGCCTTTCTCCGTTTTTCATCATTTCTTTTCAAAACTTAGGACTTTCTCCGCTATTAACTCGCAGACTTCGAACTTGAAAGCCGGATTTGACTCACATCCATCCGCCTCCTTCATTAACAGAATTTCATTACCGTCTAAAGGCTTCTTTGAAGTTAGCGAAAGAGAGAGACGTGGAAATGGTTTAACACGCCGCTTGAATAAATTGAATCCACCTAGTTTTGCGAGTTGTGTTGAAACTTCCGTTTACTAATTATTTACCACAAGGGAGGTCTTGCGTACAGAACTAAATGATTCTGCCAACGAACAAGCCAAATTTTCTAGAATTTAATATGCCTCAGGTTGTTTTTCGCTTTTTTAAGTTTTCGCTTTTTTCAGAAAATTTGTAATCGAGAAAGACGATACGGGGCATGCTAGTTTTAGTGTTGAAGCCCCGGAATTAAAGTCGCCGTTGATCGTTTCAGGAACGGAAGGGGTTGAAAATGATCGAGATGACAAATGGTTGGGAATGGGGTGGGGGTGGGTAATATAGGACAGATACGTTGTTCAGTCTTTGGTATTCAAGACTCAACAGACTTAATTAAGAATCGAACGAAAGATGACAGTGACAAATGTTGGGCCTGTTTTTTTCTTCAAAACGACATTTTTTGACAATTAGTTTAAGAATAGGACTCGATTATATATTACATCATCAGCGGAGAGTAGTTTGATGTCTTAAGTCCTAAATGATGACACCTAGAGCTTTCAATATTAATTTGAGTTTTATTTTAAACTGATTCAATGCTAATAAGAATTCGTCCAATCACTCTTCTCACTTTATCGAGAGCTAATAACCGTAACCTAATTCATAATGTAATGCATTTTTTGCTAACGCATTGAGATAGTGTAATAAAAAGTTAAGTAGATCAATTCAAGAAGCGAATGAAAAACTAAAACTTTTCAAAAATATATTCTCATTAAAGCATTTTTGAAACTGATAGCAATTCACTGTTATTCTAACTAAGTAAATAAGATACATTTCTAACTAATGCGCGAAAATACTCGACTTACCCGAATACTTACAATCTACTTTGAAATCTGATTCTTCTAAATATTGTCTATTTTTTTTTTTAAAAATTTCAGGATAACCTTTTCAGCATGAAGTCTATAAGGCCTAATTTATTAATTTTCTGTCATAATCCGCTGTTTACAATATTAACCTAAAAAAATAGATTTCTAAATATATTTACTAGCTTAGTCTCCTACTTTCCAATCTGCCGCATGAAGGGGTAACGTAACGTTAGAGTAAAAGGTAAACGTACGACCTTCAGTCAGCTCCATTTTATGTAAAGCTTCGTGTTTTAACTTTCACCCAAGGCACAACTTTAGCCATTTTAAGTCCTCCGGTATTCTTACCAAAAGAGAACTTTGGCCATAATTGTCATGTTTTTATTACCTTATCCAAAGTCACACCGGGAAACTATTACACATTTGCCTACAGTTCTTACGGCTTGAATAACCATAAAGACTCTGTTTGCCCTATATTTGGGACAAATCAACCTAGTCATGCAATCTAAACTCACAGTAGGAAACCTTATAACTAAATATTTCAATTTCTTCACAATGTGTTCACTTTCAATAGTTGAATACGTGACAAGGAAAATTCAAAACTTTCTTTCTAGCCCACCTATAAAAAAAAATCCACCCCTTTATTTCACTTCTCTGAACAGACTACTTTAGCTAATGAAGTGCGGTGAAAAAAAACCATTTTCCCATTTCATCATTTGACATTAATTAAACTCTCTTGATTGAATTGAACACGGGTAAGGAAACCCGGGATGATCAGGTTTCTCAACTCGTCGGAGAGGAATTAAAAGTTCAAATTACGAAACCCATTACTCGGGCCAATTACACACATAACGAGATTCTCTAATTTGAACTTAATTTAATAAGTTGTAGGGAGTCGTAAGTTAAGGAAGGACTCTGTGCTAGAAACTAATTTCCAAGACTTGAACTTTAGGAACTGGAACAAATGGAACATCTAACGCATATTGAAGTCTCATTTGAGTCCTCTACTATTTTCTTGAGCCAACTTGAGAACGAAATGTACAAAAATTAGTCTATTTAGAAATAAAAAAAAACTGCTAACAGTTCTAGCGTCTCTAGGCGTTTCTCTAAAGGCTCACATTTTCTACTAGGAAAAGTTTAAAATAGAAAGTGCTGAGAAGCAAGGCGACGAAGAATAGGCCAGGAAAGGATAGTCTACAGGGACTACGCTTTGCCGTCTTACAAGATAAATGATGTGAGTGTAAATTTTTTTTTTAAAAAAAAAAATTCAAATTTAAAAAAAATAAGTTTTTTTTTCCAACTTTCGCTAAAAGTTCTAAAAACTCAACGTTTTTTTAATTCGTTACCTCTGTTTTGAAGAGAAAAAAATTTAAGTTCATCGGTTCATTTATTTTGGTCTAGCAAAGTAGTACGGGGGACTACGGCTTTTTAAGTTTAATGGTTCGACATTCACTCTCCATCGAAATGCCCATTTAAAGCTGGACATTTGTGGGTGGACGCTTTGACTGCAGCGATCAATCTTCAAGTTCTAAACCCATCCCATTTTCTAAACTCTACCTTTTGTACCAATTCAATTAAGTGCATTCTTTCAGTTTGTAGTCACTATGAGGCTTAAACCAAACGAAAAATGAGTTTTACAAAATGTCCCGGGTTTTACAAAATTCCAGTTGGAAAACAAAAAATTCTAATTTGTAATTGGAGGCAGGACAATCATCCTGCAAAATGTTGTTTCTCTTTAATTAGTCAAAGTCAAATGATTTACGTTACGAGTTTTTACAACTTTCCAACCCTAATTTCATTGCATTTCAGAGAAAGTCGTGCGGCCTAGGAGGTGAAAGTTGGTTAGTTTGGTGCTTAAATTCCGTGTGTGTTGGTTTCAAGAAGATTAGGAGTCAAGTGTCAGTCTAGTTGGAGTGAATGGGAAAAAGTAAGACGAGACGTTAAATCCTGGGCAATCAAACCCTCTTCCGTGTTTACTTTCTTGCCCAAGTGGTCGAGTGGCGAAGGAGTTGGGCATTTTATGTACATTTTATAACTACTAGACGGTGTTTTTTTTTGGAGTAGACGAGGACTAAATAGGGAAAAAGTACTCGACTCTTTTCAAAATCCTAGAGAGTAAAAGTGTTTTCCTTCCTTCGTATCCATGTCCATCAGGATGAATCCACCGGAAAAGGAATTTGCAGAAAAAAAAGATGAGTTTCATCCATCTTTTGATGGCGTGGGAAGGGAAAGGAGGCAAAGTCAAATCGAAGTTTGAACCCTACGGCATTCAAAGGAAAAATTCCTTTAGAGCCAAGACTTTTTCCCAACCCAATATACACTTTTTCTGGAAGAACAGGCAGGAATAGATCATTCGGTTGGGCTTCAAGCCTAAACTCTTGGAAATTGTTTTTCGTCGTCCTAGCCTCATAACCTTAGGTTAGCGACACGTGGAAAAGATACTTCTTTCACGTACCAATTTTTCCAGCCTTTCACTTCCAGAACTTTTTTTTTTAGGAAGAAAGGAGTGTCACTCGATTTTTGTGGTTTAAAGAAGGAAAAGAAAGAGGCTTCAAAAGTTATAATAGGAGAAAGTGAAAAGAACAAAAATTGGTCCGAAATTCAATTCCTTTCAAAAAAAATTTGCGAGAGTGGGTATTTTCCAATTTGCAAAATCTCGTCCTACAACTCTTTTCCTAAATTTAAGTCAAATTCAATCTTCTACAAAAGTATACCTTCCACATTTTCTGTCGCGTGTAGTCAAAACTTACCAAATTGTAATGTCTATTTATTCAAAATGTTTGGTAAAAGTTTTCACACGTTTCGAGAGGAACATTTTAATACTAAAAATACATGTAAATTGAAAAGGATCACAAATTGTACGTACAAACCGGTACATACGTTGAAAAAAGAAAGGCAGTGAGAGGCATATGTGGTTAGTATTGATTTAGAAGTTTGCTCGGACACTTTCAAGTAAGCTGCTTTCCGTAGGCCTAATGGGTTGTCCATTAATACTTGATTTCCATAATAGAATTTTGTGCGTCTAATGAGCAACCAATAACACTGCTGGTTCTACTGGACACAAAAGAAAAAAGGTCTTGCACGAAGCTCCTAGCGTGGAATTACCTTTATTCTCTCGGAAAATAAATCAGAACGTGGTGAAATTTCTCTTACACGCTCTTTCTCGTGTTTGAAAAGTACTCCATTCAAAAAGTATATACACAAGTTGTACAGAGAAAGTATTTAATTTAGATTTGACTGTCATGATTGGGGGAAATTACATTAGCGCCTATTTCCACATCAGTGATTTCATTCCAGCTACGAGTTTTCCCTTGGTACTACATGTGGTAAGAATTGCTCACCTAACTAACTAAAAGTGAAAGTCGGATAAGTTTTAGAAGGTAGAACAACAGCAGGGCGGATAAAGTAGAGTAATAACATTCATTAACTACCTCTCCAACAATACTGACTAGTCCTTAGTTTATATTCAGGGCGGAAGCTTTATACCTTCTATTCAAAAAGACCAGGAAGTACTTTATCCAATTTATTGCAACCGAGGAGACAATAGAAAGTGAGACTATGAGGCAATTCTGTAGGCTGACAGTCTATACTTGCAAAATCTAGTTTACAAAAGAAGGCTATTTTCATTATAAGTTGACTAACAAAGAGGTCACATTCGATAGGTTCATGTAATAATGCTAATGCAAGTTCTTATCCAAGGCCAAAATGCAGTGATGTTTCTAAAAGGTATACAGTAGAATTCGATTTACAAGGATAGAAGATGTCAGGGCGCATGTTTCTAGGTGAACAGAATTCCTACCCGGGTTTCGGTTATGTAAATTTTACTGTACATAAAACCATATTTTACTGTAGAGATAATGAAACGTTAAGGTTTAAACATTCCCGCGTTTTGAAATATGATCTTTTTTCATCCTGTATCCCATGCTTACCATGATTAGCCTAATAAAAAGCTCATCGATCAACCCCAAAAGTCCTCTGTCGTTGGTCTTAAGTAAACAGAAAGGTTCATCTGTCACTGTGAAATAGGGCAGATGCTGGGCAATCCAAATATTGTGATTGGGAAGAAGAAAAGCTAGTAGTGAAAAAGTCAACAAGGCTGACAGCCGAAAGGCACATGAAGAATTAACTTTCAATCTCAACCTGTCCAACAGTGTAACGACTCGAGATGAAAGACAGGTGAGAACAGATTAGGATTTTAAAAAACGTAGTAGTTCTTTTTTCCTAGAAGAATTGATTTTCTAGAAGAAGAAACGAGTTTTTTTTTCTCGAAGATTGGCTATCGAGCCGCAGCAAGAAAGAAAAGGTGTAAATTTTCCCCATTCAATTTTTTTTAACAAAAGGAGATGAGAATTGGAGGAGATGGGGCGTAATCCAGAGCGTCATTTTGGTGCCAAAAAAGAGAAGATCTTTTTTTTGCCATGTAAGAAGGTCAAGAGTTCACCGACAGTACACCGCTGTGGCTGAACCACCGAAAACACGGTGTACCACCCGTTGCCATTTTCCAATTTTCCCTAACCTTATATTACTTTGGTGGGCAAGTCGCAGTAACAAATGACTTAACACGGAGCTACGCTGAATCCCAACGGTGTAATATTTGTAGGTGGCTCTTGTTCCCTATACAAAAATTTTACACTTTTACAACCTTTGTTTGAAATCTTGCATTCTAATTTGAAAATCCCGCTCCCGGATTGGAAACGAGAGAACAAAGGACGCGCTAGAAAAAATTGGAAGTTTTAAATTTTACCAAAGAATAGGCTCATTGTGGTCAAATTATACCAAAAAGGGAAGAAGTTACGCAGGCTGTTACAATAATTATAAATACTGTACATATATACAAAAAATAATTTTACTAACTATAAATTTTCAAGCGGAAGCCCTACGTACGACGCCTTATGCCAATTCTAGGTTTGGAACCTCTAGTTGTTGGTAATTATGGAAAGAAGATGGTGGTACTAGAACTTTATTTCATAGGTTTTAATTAGAGAGCGTGGTTTTCTAAATTCTACTTTCTAAAAATTTATTCCTACCACGTAATTTAAACACAGGCTTAAGGTGTGCAAGAATAATTTCAAAGAAGCATTTGCTCATTTTCATAATATTCTACTTTACCAAAACATATATTTTCAACTTAACCCTTTGACCTTGTTGCGAAGCTTTACTGTTGAAAAACAAAATAGAAAAGTGGTGAATACTAAACGCAATTTGCTTTAGTAAAAAAAGTGACGCTTCTTTCAAAACTTTTTTTCTATAAATTTTTTATATGTGATTGACTGAGGAAAAAATATCGATAAGAATCAAAAGCCGTGCTAGAGAAGGATAAAGGCTCAATACTGCAGAGATTTAAAAAAAATTTATCCCAAAAGTAAAGTTTACCTCAACTTAAGGCAAGTGGAGGTTTTTTTTAGAAAAAAAAAATCACAAGTTTAGTTCAATCTTAAGTCCTACTTCCACTTCACACACCAGTTTAACTTTTTCCAATATATTGCTTTTTTGACTGCAAAAATTTGAAAAGGGGACTAAAGGTAAGAACTTCGTAGAAGTACTACTACTTTAAAGTACTTTGAGTGACTTTTCCTCGTACTAACTTCTTCTTTTCAGAAGGTTAACCAACCATGTCGACACACTTTGGTCCAGAATCCAAACACTTTGCCATTTCATCAATAGGAAGAAGTGAAATGACAGGTTTGAGGAGGAACGAATTCAATTTATTCTTTACTATTACTTTCGCGTTCTTTCTAAAGACTTTCTCCACCTCCTCTGTCAATTTGACAACAGTGGGAAAATTCAAAAGTATAGGTCTTCCAAGTACTTTAATACGTTTAGCACCACTCTAGAACATTTAATGTTAACAATAGGTTCAACAAGGCATTGTTAAGCCCTCGTAACTCTTTCCGTCAGGTATAATGTCCGCTACGTGACATCTACACAACTTAGTAGTTGCTATCAGAGTGAGGGAATATTTATAAATTTTGAAAATTTATTTTTGATAAATCTAATTCTTTCTGCGTGTAGGTGTCACAGTAAGAGGTTTAAATAATGCACTTGCTTCACGCTTTACCAGAAGCATGGCGCGTTTCTTCCCTCATACTACGTTACCTTGAAAAGCAAATAAGAATCCACATGGAAATGACACTTTCATTCCACTTGAGTTAACATTTATTCAACTAATGAAGAACGACTCAAACCTACGTATCAAGAAGCGTCAAAACAGATTCACTTCATGGAAGCGAACTAGATTAGTAGTACAAAAGAAACATGAAATAAGATCTCTAGAGTTAAACTATTGTAATGTTGAAATGCATCGACTTTTCTGTCCAGAAACATAAACATTTCATCGAATACATGTTGGACATTTATGCAACATTATACTACACCAATGTCATGCTTTTTGACGAGAAAACTTTTTTGGAAATGGGCCTGAAAGTGGGGGTATGGTAAACATCGAATTCAGAAATGGATCCCAAAAGCTATGCAGTAAAAATAAAAGCAAAAGTTTTTCCCAGTTAACGTTAAAATATTAACTAGAAACTACTTTTAAATTTTCAGTCAATCGATCAAGATGACAACAGTATTTCTGCTACTTGTAAAATGCCAACGCTACTATATTTTAGTCGCCTGTAATCCAATAACTGAATTTTTTAGAGCGTTAGTTTTCATTTTGTCGGTTATAATAGATTATCTTTAAAACTAGGAAACTAGAAAAGGTAGTCAAATCTTGAAGTTTTAAAGACATAGGACAAATAAAATGGACGAAATTCCAATTTGGGCAAAAAAAAACTTTTCTAACTCAAATCAAAGTCGTGACAAGAATGACGTAAATAGTAAGGGGATGTCGTAAATAAATGCTGATGATCAATGAACGAATAAGCTAGTGACATGTCAAGCTTATTCGGGCAGGGTTATTTGAAGACAAGAAAAATAATGTGCATAAAAAAAAACGACCTCGTTGTGTCATCACGAAGTAAGAAATTTGAACTTTACACGCAAGGCATTAAAAATTTAAATCATCAAAACCCATTTGTCATCAAATCGAGCCCTCGATGCCTCCAACATTTTAGTTAATACAAATTTTAGTTACCCATTTCATTTTTTTTAAAGACAGTCTTTATGCAGAATAGAAGTCAAAGTAAAAATTCGTGCTGCACGTTTCAATTTTCACAAAAAAAAATTACCTGTGCCTTTACTTTCACCTGGTCGAAAAATCGAACCAGAGAGTGAAAGCGAGTAATAAGATACGTTCCTCCAGGTTTCAATTTCAGTCCCACTCTGGTTTTATTGAATTTCAATAATTCCAGCCCCCTTCTCCCATTTTTTAAATAGAACTTTTTTTAAATTACTTTATATTTTAGTTTTCAAATTAAAAAAAAAGCGACTACGACCGTAGAAAACTTAAAAGACCCAAAAAAAAAACACGAAATAACTCTAGAAAATTGTTATCACACCCCTTAATTTTTGGCTCGTGCTGGAAGCATGCGGTATTGAAAATAAATTTTGCTACTTTCTCCAAACTTTTGTCCAAAGTAGAGCAAACCCTACGAGAAATTAAGTCTCCCCTGGCAATTTAAATGAAGGAAACTTTTACAAAACTATTTTCTCCTTCCGAGATACTTTTCCGCTCTCTTCTTTTCGTCTAAAGGGAAACGGAAATGCGGCTGAAGAAAATAAGAAGAGGAAAATTTTTCTTTCCCGCAAAAAAAGCGACAAGTTCTATTCCTTGGAGCAATAAAACGAATCAGGCGTCGTCGTGACATGGCCTTCCCTTCCGTTTCTAATATATAATAAACACGTAGTAACCTTAACAGATGAAATTTAGTTCAGCTGTCAAGTATCCACATGCCCGAGCTCATCTTCGTACAAATTTTGGCACCCAAGTTTAGAAATACTTTGGACAAAATTTATGCTCCACACAATTGTAATCATAGTGAAGTAATAAACTATTTTGTTTTATTGATCTTCTCTATATTTTTTCGTTCTACCTAGGTAGTTATCTTCCTCTCTTGGGTTTTTATTTTGGTTCTTTCATAAATCTCTACCCGCCCCAACGCAGTCCTACTTTTTCTTTTCAGAAAAGGAACGAACCTTCATAAAGTATCATAAAGGAAAACCAAGTTTGCAGAAAATAGGCATAATAAAATATACACTTTTGTTGTTTAACAAAAAAAAACGAGCAAAAGTTGGAATATATAGTTACCACCTTAAGAAAGCGAGAAGCATAAGCGTTATTTACTCAAAATACTACTAAAGAACCAAATAACCTTCTTTTTTTAACAAAACATTCAGCTCGGGTTTGGGGCAGCATTAATTATTTTCACAATTAGAGCAAACATTTCAAAATATTTCTTGGCAACAAATTTGACGCTTTCTCTTTGTTTAAAAAAAAACGCACAAATTTGTAGTCCTTCTTCTTGAAAAGTAAGTGACATTCATAAAATATTGTTTCATGCGGAATTGACTCAACTATACACACCCACCGCATTCAAAAAAAAAATAGAAGCACCCAAAGTTAAAAACATATTTGAGTAGTGAGCCGTGAAATGACTCACCCTGTCACTTTTAAAACTTTTCTAGCTGTTATTTTATTGTTCTTGGGTCGAATCTTTTGAGTACAGTTGAACGACTAGAAATTAAAATGAATGGAAAGTCAACTTGAGAAGGGAGTAGGGGACGGAAGTTTTAGTTGACGAGGAAGGAATTTTTTATGGAAAATGTCGAGAATGCAGAATGTCAGAATGGCTACCAAGGAAACAGGCGTCACTTGAAGGGAGGACACATTCAGAAAGTGAGAAAATGTCAGTCAAGATGTTCGTATCCTACGCAGTTTCTACAGCTGGTGGTGTCGAGTGGTGGTATGGAAGTATTGTTCAAATGGGGTTTTTGAAAAACCATCAGGGACAGACGGAGAAAGTGAAGAGGACATATAATCTGAATAATATCCTTCACACATTCTTTCCTTCGTTTTCCCGCGCATAAACGTCTTTTATTTTCACTTTTTTCGCACAAAAATGGAATTTCAAGAAGAGGAAGAATGAAGGAAAGGAAACAAATTCAAGATGAATATTTCATCAAAGACTCACCGTAGAATCTTTGAAGCAGGAAAGGCACTTTGAAATGTCTCCTTGAATCTGGTACTGCGTGCAGTTAAAAGGTTCGAAACCAATAAGCTCTGCTAGAAAAAAGAGCAACGCCCTTGGCGTATACATACAAAAAAAATTTAGTAGTGTCAGAACTTTGGCATGAAAGTTGTACTTTTACCAAATCGTTATCCAATTCTGTCCTAGTCTTACTTAACAACGCTTTTTTTATTCTAACCACAATTGCTGATTCTAATTTACGAGGAAGCGGAATAATGTTTAAGCCTGGTTTAAAAGATTCTAAATTCCTAATGCACAGAGAGAAAGCTATCCCATTATGCTGCAAAATTTAGAAAGGCATGACCTTTCTCAATGTGGGAAGTAAATGAAAATAGGGCGAAAAACATACATGCAAGCAACGTATTTAATTATGAACAACATTTTTTATATTTTCGTTTCCGTAATATTCTATTAGTACCAAGTTAAATGCTTAAAAAAATTAAAGGTATTGTCAATCGTTGAGTACTAATGATACTGAATACTTAACGAAATGAATGATAATGTAAGCTTCAGTTCATCTTTAGCTTGACAAAAACCTTTAAAGTCTTCTCCTTTTTCTACTTGACTGCACAGCATTTAGAAAATTTTTGATAATAATTTCCCAGAGTAATCCTGAAACCCATGAATTTCACAATGAGTTTCTTTTCTATTCTATTGTGTTCGAATTTCTTCAAATTGAACCACGAACCTAGTTGGTTCGTGGTTGGTGGTGTACTTATTGGCAAATTGAAAATTGAGAGTTCTATTCTTCAAAGTCTTTCAACCATGAGTTTTTACATTTTTTTTCGCAAAAAAGAAATACTTGCTTTTTGTGAAATGGAATTGGTTTGGTCTTGGAGGGTCTCTTTTTTTTGGCAAAATCCATTGAAGTAGATTATTTGCAGTATTTTTTGACAACTATATCCACTTTAATTTTAATGAACTCGAACTCACCACATTTTAAAAAAAAATACTTGAAATAAAATCCAAATTTTGTTTCTACCCCTGATAGCGTCTACGTGTGTGACATTGAAGCGTCGTCGTTGGTTAGTATAACCAGGTAGAAAAGTCTAAATTTGTTTTGGGATTACCTACCTCTCTTAGGACGCTCCAGGTCTTTTTTTTAACAAATTATGCATAGGTGAAAGCGATCCCGTGGGAATGGTAGAACTTGAATTAAAAGAAGGAGTAGATCACAAAAAACAAGGAAAGCAAGTTTATTTGTACAACACGCAATTCTACACCAAAACAAAATCCGGTATTCAATTGCTTCTCTTTTAAAAAAAACTAAACGTTTTTCTCTATAATATCCTTGCATTTTTCAATTTGATTTATAAATAATTTAAGAGAGTCAGTCGGCTCGGGAGAAATTTTAGCCTACAAGATCCCGTTTAAGCCCTTCTTTTACTCTGACTCAATGTTCGGCACGTGCTCTGCCTTTTAGTGGCCCTCCTTTTAACCAGAGCGACAGGAAAAGTATTCATTGGATTTTAGAAGATGACATTGGGCTAGATGGAAAGAGGTTCTAGCATTCGTAGAAGAAAAGTGGTATTTTTTTACTGCAAAAAAAGAAATAGGAAAAAAAGATCTGAGAGTGGATTCGAACTGTTTGTAGAATATTGATGATTTTGAAGAGTGTGAGAATTCTTCTATGGTCATGCATGTCAATCCGACAGACGGAAGGTTACCTACTCTTACTGCATATCAAGTCGATATCATGATACTCAACCAAGACACACATAGTTTCGACGAACCATTGTCCCATTTTTTGTCGTCATTGACAATGGCACTCAATCCACTTTCCTTTTAGATCTATTACTCTGATATTCTCATTTCCCCATGTCGTTCTTCGATTCATTTTCCTCTTTAGATTGTCAAGATTACTACTTGTCTCCCTTGTTTTATCCTGGAGGATTCACCGGGTAGAAATCGAAATGGAAACAAAGCGTTCGATTTCCGTTTCGAAATTCCCGGTTTGTGCTTCTCAACGGAAAGGTTTCCGTACTAACGCTGTTTTAGGAGGAAATTGGTCTATTACTTCTAAAATTTCTTATTTTCCAAAAAATTTGGCAAGAAACTGATTTAAAAAAAAACCAAAATCACACGTTTTCGATCAATCATGAATTGATGGAGAATATTGATTCTCTGGTTTTGAAAACTTAGTAGAGTTGCCACTTGCTATACATTAGCTCTTATTAGACGCTTACGTGGACAGGAAAAACGTGACAACTTTCTTCACCGCGGTGTCGTTCGGATTTCCGAAACGAAAAACCAATGAAATGTATTGTATTATCGAATTTCATGTTAATCGAGTTTTTGATTGACGTAATCGGTAGGCAAAATCTGGGCCTCCAGGAACATTTGGCTTAGAAAGTGAGTCAGTAGTTTGTTCGAATTGGCAATTACGTTAACCCATTTGGTTTCTCTATAGATTTGAAATTCACCGCCCTAAGTTTCCATTTGCATTCAAATGAGAACCGGGGGAATAAAATAGCATTTGGTAGTGTCGTTTCGTTTTAAACACTGATGTAGGGTCATCGCTATTGCAGTGTCATTATAATACAGATGAAAGTCCAAATTTTAAGCCTTGCGAATCCTAAACTTTAGGTTAGGTCCTCCTACGTGCTCTCATTCTAAGACTTTCTTAATTCTAAAATGCAACTTTATTTTTGTCTTTCTTTAGTAAAAAAAAAAAACTTAAGCCCCGAATTTAACCCGAGTCAGCGTTTTTCTACCTCTAGCCCAGCTTAAATTAAGCCAATGTTTTACTACGGCAATAAAAGGTCTTATAAATTGGCGGCAGCCGTTTCAAAAATTTGAACCTCATAAAATGACTCACGAAAAAATTGAGCACGCGTGGCTCGTTACTCGTTTCTCAATATGTTTAGCTCATGCTGCGTAAGTTATTACGATAATTGTGTAATCGCGGCTGCCATGTCGTATGTACTTTTTTGATATTATTTAAAAATTAAAGCAAAATTTTTGAAAGGAAACGTACCATTCTCTGCAAAAGTGGACATGATGATGAAGTGAATAAGAAACGCAACTCCAATTAAACTCATTGTTCTGGATACCACGTGTGTCATTTTGGTTCTTTTGTTTAATTTCCGTTCAGAACGCCGTCCACTCGAGTCTGTAAGGCGTGAAAGTGTCAAGGGAAAATAGCTTAGGGTATTTAGACAAAAACTTTTCAAATTCCAGTCCCACCAACTAGATCTACCACAATTCGAATCATAATCAAGGCTTTCGTGGATTATAGTTCTGCTCAAAGGCGGACCGTAGAAGACCATTGAAGTATTCAACAAGAGCAGACAAAATTCTTTGTGTAGCCTTGATTTGAACTAAAATTTTAAATATTTTTTAAAACTAATCACAAATTATTAGTTTAGTATTACTTTTTTATAATCAAAAACACAACACGCTCACTTGTCACTCACTGACAGGGTCACAGGGTGTTCTTTTGAAATCAAAAGTTGTCACCAACCTTGACGTTATTCTAGTAACTTTATAATTTAGGAAAAAGTGGTTTCTCTTTACTAATCATTTGATTAGGTCCTGTCGGCTTTTAAAGTTGGGACCAAAGACAAAGTAGGGTTTTTGTTTTGTTTCGTTGGGCGTTGCGGTTTGAACTACTTTTTGCTTCTGATGAATTCCGATATGGTTCCTTTGATAAATGAATTTTCAGAGATTTTTGGTTGATCTCCCGCCTTGATGAAACGGTGAGGAGCCGCAGAAGGCGACGACGTCGTCGGCGCTCAAAGTTTTGAAAAGACGTCACAGTTGACAAGAAACAAAGAGGATCCTTTATTTTCTTAAAACCACTTACACTCACATGTTCCAAGGGTTTTAGTAATAACTTTGATGATTTACAAATTTAGTTGGTAACAATGCTAAGCTTTGTCCTTCTCGTCTTACATGTTATTTCACTAGTCATCATCATTAGAGAACACTTCCCGTGAAGTTTAAAACAATTCTGTTGAAAAGTTGTTGCACGCAGCGTTTTCTAAAAATAACCCCGTAAAGTGTCAGAAGAAGACTTAATTCCCAAAGAAAAGTTTTTCTGGAGAGGGATGAAGGTTGAATTAAGTGCGGCACTGCACCAGTAGTACCCTGAGTCTTTTTACAAAGACTAGGGTGAGATTTGGGTGTCTGATCCAAATCTAAGCCCTTGCGTCAGAAGTGAAGGTGATTTATCTTGGATGAATTGGAAGGGGTTAAATTTTCACATCTTTTGGTTGTCTGCAGGATGCTTCTTTTCTTTTTGGTAGAACGTGAAAGCAAAATGCGGGAGACGGGTAATGAAACTAAGGGTGTTTTTTTACTTGGTCACTTTTGGTCGAAAGTGAATCCAAGTCTTAACGAAAACGAGCAGAAGTTCAATATACGGAAATGTTATTTCGTTCGTCAATTATTTTTCACTTTCGCTGTTTTACGACAATGGCGTCCAGCAGGCTGTGAAGCGTTTTGGAAAGTCTTCGTTTTCCGAGGAAGCGGGCAAAAGCTCCTGAGGGTAAAGGAACCGGCTTTCTCTTTTTTAGCGTCTTTTTTACTTTCACTGACGACGGAGCCTTTTTTGGACAAGAAAAAAAAACAAAGCTGGCGCCTTATTTTGCCCAGAAACGTAATAAAAGTCAAAGTCCAATAACTGGAATCTATTCCCCTTCCTTTCTGGAAACTGACTGGAAATGAGAATTACTTTTGAAGTATCCAAGGAACTAGGGCTCTCACTTCCTTTACCAATTGGAGTGAAAGGACGCGTAACTGAAGAAGGGAATTTTTTCAAATTCTACACTTTCACCTTCTCGCGAAAAAAAAAAAAGTTAAAACCTTCAGATTTCTGGCACTTCGGTTATGAGATGCTGCTCACATCAACGTCCTTGTGGGCTCACGTATTGAAGTCTAGGATGATCGGTTTTTCGATGTGATTTTTTTCCAGTTTTTTTTACCGTAGGGAAACGTCTTTTCTTAGATTGTTGTTTTCACTTCCTCTTCAGAAAAAAATAAGGAATCCCAATTCAATTTGGAGCACAAATGAATGGCAGTAAGATGAAATGAATGAATTCCCCGTTCAAAATAAATCTCTTCGAACGTTTTCAGCCTGTCCCTCTGAAAATCAGAAAAAAACAGATACTTTTGTGACAAAAGGAAATTGATGCAATCATTTTCCTATCACCAGACATTGACTGTTACACGTCGTACTATGAGCATTCGTCCAGAACTTGCTTTATAATCTACACGTTTTAATAGAATTCTCTCCTGCACTTTCTTCGTCGAGTGTTGACAAAAGGAACAAAAATTGACTTTCCCAGGAAAAGCGGGAAGTGAAAGTAAGGCAGTCGATGGACTTTTACCTCTAAATCTTGATTAAAGTCCTCAGGTGTGTAAACTCGGCACGCAATCAACTGCTCAGCAACTATTCTAAAATTACCTTAGGACCTTAATTCAAGTTAGTTGTAATAAGACCCTTTGCGGTGTGACTTATCACCCACAAAAAAGTCACTGAAGGTTTTATAAAATTTAATAATTATAAATTAACTCCAAAGCACGTTCTTTTTGATTGTTAGAATTAACAAAATTAATTTACCTTTCATAGCCAGGATGTCATCAAGAAAAGAATAGGTAAAATAGAAATTAATAAAAGTGTCAAACAAAGTTTCTATATATAATTAGCACGCTAGAAGTTAATCACAACGTCAAATATTGCCCACTCATTCCGAGGTTACTAGAAGTTACTTCCCGAACATATTTTTAGATTTATACCAATTTGAATGAAAACGGCAGTTGTCATAAACAGATGAATTGCCTAAACTCAATATATAGCGTCAATGACAGTCTGGCAAATAGGCAATCTAAGACTGTCACGTGCTTTTACCGTATTAAATTGATTTCAAAGGTCACCTCCGTTAGGGTAACTCAAGAGTAGTTATATTACCAGAGCCGAAATTAATCTACTCAAAATAGGCTATTGATTTAAAAGTTACTTTTTTCGTAATAAATATCTGACGTTACCTAAAGGGCCTTTCCTGAACGTGAACACAATTGATTATTATCTAGCTCAAATTTTAGTGCCCTTCGTATAGCCCTATATAAGTACTATAGAAAAGAACAGTGTGAAAGTTGGTTATTGATTCGAATGCCTCATTTGAAGCAACGTCCGAACTTCAGTGAAAGTTCTGAGGTAAAGGTATAATAGCGGTCGAATCTAGTGTGGGCCATCAATTTTCGTGGGCCTGTCTCTGTTCAATGCATTCGTGGTTTATCAATAGGGAATTATAGACTACCTAAGTAAACTACTTTTTCGATTTTCAAGAATTCAGGTTCGTAATTCAGACATTAAAACATACATAATAATGAGCAAAATATAATAAAGTGAAGGCTATTAATTTCTGGGGCGTAAATTTTGTAGCACAATATGCATTTTTAAAATAATACAGAGAAGACTCGTGTTGTAAAAACAAATTCATGTGGTTAGAATGTTAAATAGGGTTAAGTATATCAAAAGTTTGCAAATTCACTCAACCGCAGTGAATGTGAGAAATAAATGCTGCATTCATACCTACCTCTGTGCAAACTGCGACATAGACAATTGCCTCTCTTATTTGTAATTACCTCAATTTTTCGCTAAAATATCTCCAAATTGTTTAACAAATATTTGGTTTCTTTGTATTTTTTGTTATTTAACTACTTATACTAACCACTAATATACAGCTACGCTTGTTTTTTATTTACTCAAAACCATTATAGCACACTATTATTTCAGACAAAATGAAGTTACCAAACTAAATGCTTTAATGAGTGTCAATATTGTAATAAATGTTTTTGTGTGGTGAATAATTTTTAAATAATTTGAGAAGTAGGGGAAAATTTTGAGAAAATTTTGCTCTAAAGTTTTGGTGCAATTTCTAAAGATCATACACAACCAATTTATGCAAAGTGAAACAAGTGTAAGTGCGATGTTAACATTTCCTTAGAAAATTTTCCTAACGGATGATTATATACCTTCCGTGCAATTCCCATTTGTATAATTTTATTTTACATATACCACCCCGCACCTAACTCTTAGTACAAACTGCTTTTCATGAATAGTTTCAAAAATATTCAAACAAGTTTTCAAAATTCATCCCTCGCTCGCTTTCGAGACTAGAATTGTGTGCTATGTTACAAGTTTAAAATAAGATAAGCGAAAACTGTTAGTAAAATATATCACCAAATTTTGCATGTCTTATAGTATTTCGGTCTGGTACACCTTGTCATGCCGTAAAGTTTTCTTTTCCACAAATTCGGGCAGTGGCTTGCACATCTAAAAAAAACTAAATAATACTGCGGTTGTCTCGAAGAGAAATGTAAAAAAGGAGAACATAAAACATTTTTGGTGTGAATGCAGTCTTCTGTGATGATGAGCAAAGGAGTCTTTGTACTACCTTAGGATTTTTCTTACTCAAATTTACTTTATAGCAAAACCGTATTTTTTATAAAGGCAGGAAAGGCTCCTTTCTTCTTTGCGAAAGCCGCTTTCGAGATCATCCAAGGAAAAGAAAAGGAAAGTGGGTCTTTAATAACAAGAACTCTCAAAAAGACATTTCACAATGATGACTGCTCGTCTGGGAAGGAGGCGTGCAGGGGAAGAAATTACAAGGTTCATTTTCCTGCTTAAACTTCAAAAAATGATGAGGATTTACGTCAAGGAGTTGTAATTTTGCATTATGATAACAATATCATCAGCATATAAGAATAGAATTCAGTTCCTTTGTCAATCATCAAAAAGAAAAGAAAGAAGTCTACTTTTTCTTTGTAGTTTTAAGAACATTCGCCTTACGCGTCTTTACTAATACATGGAATAATTTTAACAAAAGAGGAAACTATAGAAATGTAAATGAAACATGAAAGTTTGAAAAAAGACGAAAGTCCATGTTTTTCGTATGCTTTGAAGTTATTATACAATCATAATTTTTGAGTAAGATTTCAAAATACAAGTATAGACTTTTGCACTCAAAAAAATTGTGCTATTTCAAAAAAAGTTGAAAGCACAAGTCTAAAGTTTGTTTATATTGTTGAAATCTCGCAAGTACTTTTCATTGTTATCAAAAGTTTTCCATCAATTATACACTCGTGTTTACTAACCTTTTCTTCTTGGTTTTAATTAGGAAATGCCACTCTGGACACTAAACTTTTAGTGTTTAAACTTTGGTTGGAGTTGACTACAATTCTCTCGTTTTTCACACCCACTTATCAATTTCACTTGAAATTTGATTCAATGTTTTTGAAACACTTTGGTTTTTTTTTTCAAAATCTTCGAAACGTCTAAGCTGCTTAACTTTATTCTAACCGTGTTAAATTGGGATAAAAGTGAAGAGAAAATAAAGTATTTTCACTCGCCAGCCTCAACGATGCCACAAAAATTAATCCCAGTAGTGACAATTTTTTGCACGTTTCTCTACACTAGTACTATTCTCAAAAAAGCTTTTGTTCGTTCGGGTTTTTGCGCGGGAATGACAGAAATAGGTGACAGGGTTTCGAGTTAATTAAACGTCACTTTAACCTGGTGATGGTGACGGAGGAAAGATGTTGAGCCTCTTCTTTTTTCTTATTTATTGGCGAAAGTGGTTTTATACTCGGAGATTTTCTGTGGTTGAAAGTGAGTGAAGTGGTTTGTAGTAAAGTGGCGGGAGATTTAAAATGAAAGTTTTTGACACTATGGACCCTCTGGAGTCGACGTGAGCTTGTCCGTAGTTCGTGTAGAACTGAAGCCTCTTATTTCAAACACTCCACGCTGCCTTTCACTCTGGGAGAACAAATTCAAACAAAATATTTTTTGTAACGCGCGCAGCCTTACTGCATGCTCCACTTCGCAGATAAAAATCTTACAAACCAAAATATAAAAATGTACAGTTTTTCTTTTTTTTTAAAGAGCCTTAACAGTAAAGTCCTCTTAATTTTACCCACTGAGTATTAAAATTTGAAAAGTAAATCTAACACTCTGCGCGTTCGTCCTGTTACAAACAGTCAACTTTCCAAGAAATTAGAACATTTTCGGCTTAGAAATTATTATATCATATACTTTTAAAGTACGCTGTACTGCGAACGTTCAAAGTACAAAATTAGATGGTATAGACCCTAATTATCCTCGTGGAAGTGTATCCTAGTGTGCAATTTGTATGAATTGCGCCTTGTAGCCCACGGGGAAAGTCCTTTTGTAAGCTTTTAGCATGAAGTGGCTTCAGCTCCAAGACTTTACTAAATAGACCCATCATTGACTCTATTTATGCTTAATCACCCACCTATCAACTTTTGTCAAGTCATGAAGAAATTAATGCTTTCGCTCTTCAAGTCGAAGTATCCATAAAGGAACGTTTTTGTTCGAGCGTCCACTTTCGTCCTTGGAAGAGCTGTAAAGTTCTCTCATTTTGAAATGGATTGGAGTTTAAATAAATAAACCGAATGCCGTTTTTTATAGGAAAGGAAAGTGGAGTAGAGCAATCCATTGGAGAATTGTTGAATGAAGAAAGAAAAGAAAAGAAAGGCCATCTATTCCAACGAAAACGTCCATAAAGGAATAACATTGAGATTTATCGAAAATTGTCAGTTGGCAGTGGGGGTTATTTTTGTTTTGTTTTTTTCACAATTTTCACTAAACGAACAGTTTTTACAGTAACGTCGCGTCGGGCCTTAGTTTCCCCGTTGTCTTCAATATCAATAAAGCTTAAAGTGATTCAATACCATAACTTTCTCACCCCTATTTGATAATAACAGTAAAAATAGAAAGCTTGACCTCATGTTTGAAATGACGATTTCCTAAAAACTCGAAAATTGAAAAAGTTTGAACGTTACAGAAATTGGTTATTTTAGATTTTTCTTAGCAAAGAAAGATTAGTAAAGAAAGGGAAGAACTATAGACAATCCGAGGGTCGGAAATGGTTGTCTTTTCGAGAAAATAAAGTTAATTGTTGTCACTTGGAGAGTAGCGGAAGGCTATATTCATAATTTTTACATTATGAAGATTTATGACCAAAGATCAATCTTTTGCAGCACCTATAGACCCTTGCTCTCGAGTAGTATTAGGAATCTTATCACTAGAAGTTGAAGAAAGGACCTTTTAGAGTTGTGCTCCCAGGATCCTTACTATTTTCATAAATTACGGTCATAAGGATGACAATGAGAATGAAAGTATCAGATCCCCCTCTTCTAGCACTTGAAACAGGAGGAATTAAAATTAAAACTATCACAATCATTTCTTATAAAACGTAAAATAAACTAGGAAGGGGTGGAGATTGAGTTTCAATTGTTGTCAGAAAAACAGACAACAATGGGAGAAAAGCGAGTCAGAGTGAGATATTGGTTAAAAAAAAGTCTGTAGACGACGTCTTCAGATAACTTACAGAGATTTGAAAGTAAATTTTCGAATTCATCCCCACTTGAAATTGCTCATTCTAAAAATTTTACGGAAGAAGAGGAGATGAACGAGATTGCAGGATTTGTTCCTCACAGGATTTTGTCAAAGGGGTGTTTTTTTCAGTCTAAAAAGTGACTCGTGTGCTTCCTTCTTCATGTAACAGTGAGTCTTATCGTAGATGTAATTTAAAATGGGTAACAATGGATCTCGTTATGCGGTATTGATTGGATTCTGGGTAGGCCAAAGCGCAAGGTCCTCGTAATACCCGGGAACTTGAAATTCGGTGTGAGATACGAAGAGGAGCAACAACCTAAACTTCCTCCACTCGTCGCTGTATCAGGCAGAATAATAGAGACAGGGAAGAATTGAAAAAAGTAGAATGTAGCAGTCTGCAATTGGAATGAAATCCTGGATGATTAGACGAAGGGAGAGGGAAGATGGTAACAATGAAGAGGGAGGATTTGAATTGTGTTTTGGACAGTAGAATTCTGGAGAGTCCTTTTCTCTAAATAAAGTCTAGAGACTTCGGGTTTTTTTTTTGCCTTGGCTCCTTCAAAGGACATTAACTTTCTCCTCATTATGACTCACTCCTGGACTTCAACTAACTAAGCTTTTTGGCTTTTCCCGCTTAGAATTACTTTTTCACCCTCCTTCTCTGTACCGTACCTAATCTTTCAATTCATTATAACTATTGTCACGGAAGGAACACTAGGAGTTCATGAAGACTGACGTACCAAAACCCAACGGATTGGTTGTAAAACTGTTGAATTTGAGACTTGATTAGATTACGGTTCGTATGAGGTCACCTGTAGTTGAAAGTTGTAGGCCTATCTAAGTTAAATTTTTATGTTTTTTTCAGGAGAAAGTTCTGTGAAAAATCCCATGACGCATTTGAAAACTTGTGGCAGGTAGACACTTTTGGTTTCAGTTCAATCAGTCAAAAGTTACCCTGCGTTTTATGACTAGAGTATTTTTGTACAAATGCAAATATAATATTAAACTCTACAAATATGCTTAATATAAGGGTTTCAAATACAGTGTATATTTTATGCCTCATTAAATAAACTTGAATAACAAAATATTTTTAGCTTTATTCTAAAATTTGGACACAAATTGGTCTATTTACTGTAAATATTATTGAGGCGAAGTTTTGTAAAATAAAACTTTTTTCTGTAAACGTTCGTTAAGAGGTATTTAACTAAATTGACTTAAAAATAAGACCGTTTGTTTGTTAGTATACATGACCATCATATACGTCGTAGATCGACGTGACTCATATTACTGCGTATAGTTTTGAGAAAATTTAATGAGGGCACAGCAGTCATTCTAAAAGTTCAATTTTAATTTTTTAACTTTAGCAACCCTTATGCACGGAGTTACAAAGAGGGTAGAGCTTTAACTGGCTGAAAATGAAGTCATAAGTGATTCCAAGGCACGTGCGTCCCTTGTCAGAATTGAAAGGAACCTGACAAAAAGAGAACAATTCGAAAATGAAACAAAAATCTAAAAGTTTCTACTTGACAGCAATTCTGACTCACTTCGTCACTTTTTGGAATCAACGGGTTACTAGCACTTTAGTTGGTAGCAATTCGTATTCCTTCCACAATTTTACATTTAAATTCTAATCCTAACCTTTTAGTTGACACTGACGGTGACATTTAGTGTAAGAAAATAATTATGGTTTTCGTGGGCTGGGTAATGAAATAACACAAGAAATCTTTTGATCCTAGACTACGTTCAATTCTCTCTAAAATTTGAAAATTTGTTCCGCTTACAAATTGCCTTTCTCCTCTTCCAATTCCTTTATTTTCCGATCAGTTTAACATTAATGAATTCGGTGGTTTGGAAATATGCAAATTTTGATAAGATTATAACTTTCTCCACCTCGACTTTCTCCTCTCTTATTAAACTCCGTCCAAAAGCCCTTGGCTTTTTACTCGATTAATCTACCAGAGTTCAAATATTGTTCGAAAACATAACCAATGTAGGTTTTCGAACAGTCTGAATAAGTACTGGCACTACTCAAGAAAACTGTAGGAACTTTGGCTGCTTACATAAACCAAAAACTTAACCTCAAGGAAGATTAGGCTGTAGAAAAGAAGATCTAGACTTCATTTCCTTTCATTTTCGGAGTCTTTCCAGAAAGTTTCTACTTTGCCCCTCCACAACTCTTCATCAACACGAGAAAGGCATCAAAAGCTAACTGACCTGGTACAACGATATTTTGACTAAGTTCATTAAACACGAAAATGCTTTCAGAGCTTTAAAACCTAGGAATACACAGTTCAGTCACTATAAAGTTAAGCTTTCGCGGCTTAAAATTTAGTCCGTCATTTCAACTAGAGGCTTGGCTCCTACGAAGTGTAATCAAAGCAATTGTTGAAAAACTTCGAAGCGAAGGAAAATGCCAAGACTGAATTTCAACCCATTTAATTTTACACAACAAAAAAGTAAATGAAACGGGTCAGATTCTGTAATTAAACTTTTACAATTTGAGATCAAGTGACTTTATAGGGCTGAAGAATCGACAGGGCTTAGTTGAGTATGTGGCTAATGTAACCAGAGCTTAGATTTAGGCTCCCCCGGGGGTAAAATGGTGAGGACACTTCTAGAACTTAATGAGATTAACCCTTAGAACAAGAAAAAATTCAGTGACTATTCGAAATTTTACCGTAAAAGCGTGCAGAAGCTAAAAGTGGGCAAATTTAAATTTCCATAGCAGGAGACGAAAATAAAAGAAAAGCCTATCGAGTTGTGCTCCGCTTCATTTAGTAAGGATTTTGTAAAGTAATTGCAGAGGGGGTTTCCTCTTCTGCATTGTTCTTTTGATTGGGATTTTCGAAGGGGTCAGAAGATCTCAGATCCAATTTATGCTTCATAAATAATCATTCATTGTCAAACTGAATGACTCTTGGGCTTCTGGTGAAGGACTTTAAGTCCTCCCATTAAGTCTCTCGTCGGAACATAACTTTGCAACTTTCCAAAACTGTAGGGAGATGGTACCTTTTGTTACAAAAGATTATGACGAACTGATAAGTCCCTTATGCCCAAAGACTTCCTTGGGAAATGAAACGCAGTCCGCCTTATATCAAATTCTCTATCTCGACAACTTGGGAAGCATTTTGAAAAGTTGAATTTTTCCCGCGCGCCTGAATCCCATCAACCAAACCCACCCGCACAATTTTTGAACTTTCCTGACTTTTACGTAACCTATTTGAAATGCATAGCTTTTTATAATCCCATTCTGTTCTTTCGAGGAAATGGAAATGGACGACCTTCCCTTTTTCCTGATAGTATGCTTTACTTTTGAATGAAATTTTTTGATCTTTCCTAATAAATCTTCCAATTCCCGCCAGATTTTAATCCCACCAGATTTAAACTCAACGAGTCTTGATCCTAACGGTTCCCATATTTTCCAGACAAAAAGTCACTAGAGAATCAACGAAAAAATTGTTCATGCAAAACGCATAAACGTTCGCTCCCTCCGCTCCGCTCATCAAAGTAATATCAAAATGATGAAAATGGATTCCAACTTGTATAATGTTTTTTTAAAAATTATTATAGTTCCGTCTTGCACTGCTATAATTGGATTTAACAACTAACATCCAAGTACAATGGTCCAAATTAATTTGAGGGATTGACTACCAAAATTTGTTCAGAGAAATTTGATCTTCTTCATTTTAACTACGCTGAGTAATAAGCAATAGCAACAAGAACATTTGTCTAGCATTAAATATTTAATACTGGACTAAATCCCTAGAGATTTGAAAGTGGTAGAGCGCGGGATTTTAAAGTTTTAGACTCAAATGACTTTAATTATTCCTCCCTGCCTTTAGCTCTCTTGTCTCCAATTGGAAAATGGGAAGTGAAAGTCAAGACTCCGTGAAAAGAACCATAAAGTTGAGCCATGGCCTTACATATGAAAACGCATCTTGTTGGTCCCAGTGGAGAAAGTCGATATTTTATAGAAGCATGAGTTGAAGAGTGATCTAATTCTGCCGACGTAAGGCGCAGTTATAGTTTCCTAACTTTTCGCTTATTATTACTACTACTATTATTACTACTATTATCTTCATCATCTTTTATTTTCATGATGGGAGGTTCATGAAAGTAGGCGCTCGACTTCATTTTACTTCTGGAACAAAAATATAGCTAAGTTATATAGACCTTTTCTAAAAGTATAGTATTCCATCTTGGTAGGATTGACTTGGTGCTTTGTTGATTCCAAGAGGATTATATGAGCTTGAAATCCTCCCATCGTAGACTTGGACTCATCAGGCTCGTAAGTATGTCCAATTTGGACTTTCTCTTCTGTTATTACTTTTCCATGAGAAGAGCATCCGGACTTCCTAAATCATTATCCCCTCCTTCCTTCAATTTTGGATTTTGCCCCAACTATAATTTAGACAGCCGCCAGATGAACAGAGAATTTTCTCAAATTGTTTCTCATTTTTTTTTTTGAATCTGAGTCATATCAAATTTATTTCTCTAAATTAACTTTTATTACAGACTGGGCTGGACGACACAAAATTGCGCTTTGGAAGTAACAAAGTGAGATAGCTTTACCACAAAAGTGAAACATATGGTGAAATTTTTTTGTTCTTCAATCAAGAAGGCAAAGATAACTGTCAACTGTCCACAATTTTTAGGCGTACCCGGGTGATAAGCATGACAGACGGAATTCAACTTTCTGAACTCGAAACGGAGATTGTAAGATTTTTCAAAACGAAGGCCAAACTTACTCTCGAGTGCTGATTCTTCCTGTCAAATTTGAAATTTGTCAAAATGGTGTGATAAACATGGAGTGTGCTAAACTACTTTCTTTACTTATTTTAAGTAACACAAATTTTTAAGAATACACAAATTTCAAAATACATTTGTATCTTAAATTTGGTGGCCAATGTCTTGTCCCTTGTATTTAAAATTTTAATTTTTTTGTTGTTTTAAAATAAATATGCTGACAGAATAATATTTACAATTTATTTTTTCTCTATTTACAGAGGCAACCGTAAGGTTCCTTGTACTCAACTTGTACAAAAAAACTGTGTTTTTTTTTGTTCAACGAAAGCTTTGTGCTTTGTAGCTTTTTCCTAAAAAAGATGAAACACGTGCTCTTGAAACGATGAACATTGGGCGAAGAAGTGCATTCAGAATTTTAAACCAAAGAAAAATATTATCATCTGTCTGTATCCCCTTTTGAAGTTTTTTTTCCGGAGGAGGTCTTTCCTTCAAAATTTGATGCCAGTGAAGGAGAAGAAGAATTTCAGGATCAAGTTTTACCGCAAGAATCTTATTTCTTTCTACAGAGAAAGTATACTTGACGCTTTTCTCTAATAATTTTGAACATGCGGTGAAAGTTGAATGGCATTTGATTGAACCCGCGCTCAATCTTACAAAAAAAACCCTTGCGTTTCGAACTTATAACCTTTATAGCATCAATATTCTAGTGAAGTAAAATGGTACAGTGATAGAATACGCGTGTAGATCCAAAGATGAAACTTTATCCTAATAGCTTTCGAGCCTCAAAAAGTTACGCACAGTGCATTTAACAGGCTCTGGTAATGGCTATACACGTTTGTTGTTTTTTCCTTGAAATAATCCTTACTTCAAATTGGAAAAGTTTAGTAGGATTTCATTCATTGGCCGTTCAAGCGTCTAAGCTAGGAACTTGTGAAAAGTTGTTGTGTGCAAAATTTATAGTGCAAAATCTTGGTTTATTTGGCCCAAGTACAAAGCACAGATATTAGAGGATTTTCTGTTTTTCATTTCTTCTGGTTTGTTGACTGTTGACAAATAGGTTCACATCTTCAGTCGCTCGAGACTTGTCACCCGCCATTACACGAGAAAACATCTACACACATTCCGAGAGCGTGTGGGCCTCGTGTGAGTTACAAAAACCCGACTAAATTTAAATCTTACTAGAATTTTTACCGAGGAAGTGACATGGTGAGAACAGGAAAGTAAAGTTATGAATGGCACAAGAGAAAAAAAGAGCATCAAAATTCAGTCCTGAAACTTTATACAGAAATTTTTTTGAGTTGGTTCTTTTTCTTTAAAGCAAAAAAAAATGATAAAACGCTAAATCAGTTTTTTGCGACTTTTCCCGTTTGATAATTTACTCCATTCTCCAATAATGTTTGTCGGCTTCCTTTCACCGCACTGTTTGAAAATGTCATGAAACCTAGCCGCCTTTTTTCAAAAATAGAATGCAAGTCTATTTGCAGGCTCAAAAAGCCTAATCCACAATTCTATTGAGGACCAACTTCCTTAGTGCTCATATCTTTTTTTCAAAGATTTGTCGCTCTCGAAGCCTATTTTAAAAGAGGAAGTGAAAGCAACGCTGAACCTTTAAAAAGTAGGTCAGGAGAATATTGAAGCCTCGTGAAAATTTTAAAACCAGACTTGTAAAAGGCAAGTCAAGGTGTCGGAATACGAAAAAAAAACTCTGTATATTTCGTTTAGAATTTTAAAACAAGAAGAGCATGCTTTCTCTTACTATTTGAAATGTTATAACTTTCTCCAGGCGTAGTCAGTGCTCAGTCAAGTGAACTCGTGAGCTGAAGGGAGACAGGTAAATCCTTGAAATGACATTGCCCTCTGAGGAGAGTCAGCCTTTTTTACATTGACAATCGATGTTAGCTTTGAATCTCAAGAAGAATACAGAGAGAAAAGAAGCAGAAAATGAAAAGAAGCGCAAGCTTTTTAAGAAGGCTACAGGTGAAGTAAGGCGTGAGCATCTTATAACAGCACACTGAAAATTCCAATATATTTGTCATTCGTTTTGGCTCACTTTTACTTTCCAACAAGAGTGAACAGTTTCAAAAATAAGAATATATGAGTTTTAAAGGTAACCAAGCTGAAAAAGAAAGTTTTAGGTTGGTTAGGTTTAACCTGTGAGATTTATTAGAGTTTTGTCATATAATACCTATGTTTTCTTACTCGTCGGAAGAATTTTATTTGATGAAAATAATCTTATAACATTACGATTCAGGTTAGGTGGTTTCAGAAGTCACTGGGTTGAACGATTACGTGGCGCAACCAAGAACAAAACTTTAGGTGGAGCATCTGTACCTTTTCTCAGATGGTTGTCAAGGGTGACGAGAACCAGCGGCTTAGAGTTTGAGCAACATTGATTGACAGCTTTTAGAAAGGGTTGTGACAGGGCTTTAATAAACAGAGAAAGCAGGATTTCCTTTTCAGGGTTTGAAGTAAACCAGGTTTTAAGATCCGGGCTGTAGACACTTTTTTCCGAAAGAATGCATTCATGTCCTACTTTGCTCAAGAATACTGTCCCACTGAAATGAGCATCTAGACTAAAGAAAGATGTTCTATCATATCAACCAATTAGAAAATGCAGTTCATTGGGGGCAGGAAAGCAGAACCTTGTTTCTAAAAATATCTAGGCGAGTTCTATAGAATCGAATCAAATCGACTCAATGGTGAAATTCAGTTGCAAATTCTTGAAGCGAATTGATAGGAAATGCCTAGAAGTTTACTCGAAACTCAAGTAAACAAAGCCAGTTTAGGTCAAAAACAAAAAGTTTTGACGGGAGATTTTTAAAACTTTGGCAAGGCGCGGGTTTAGATCCAAGAAAGAAAGTTTCGAGACTTCAAGGCTGGCTGACCCGACCATCATCGTTGGGGTTACAGGATAAAAGTATCAACACTCTTTAGACATCCAAGCCCATTACCCTGTGAAAAGCCTCGTCGTACATCCGTATGCTACAAATTGTAATCAATGTGACAAGGAATGGCGAAAAAAAAAGTTAGATGACCTGAAAAAACTTTTTCTCGCAAAAAAGTGGAAAAGTACAACTTATTTCTCGGTAGAAAAAAAAGGTAACATCTCGTTTCTACTTTACAAAGCTATAGTGTCCAATTATTGATGAATGTCCCTCATGGAGACAAATTAGAGTCAATTTCTGTCATTATATCGAAACTAACGACTTGTTTTTTTTTTCTGCTAGAAGTTTCAAGCGAAAATTTCCAAAGCAGCGTCTTTATTCTCAGCCTAGAACCAAAATAAGGGGGGGGGGTCGTTTCCAACTAGCTCTTCGCATATAATGTCGAATTAACGAGCATCAATTTTGAGTTTGAAAATCTAGAATTTACGATTGTATTTTATTCTACAGAGTGATTCACCTATAGATCAAAATAGACAAAAGGGTCTTTTTGAATCGACCACGGAGAGAACGTGACCTGCATCTAGTTTTCGGTCTGACTCTCTGCAGCTTCTTTTAGTTGAAACTTTCGTCGAAGGAAAATTCATGAGGAAAGAAATCCATCAGTAGAAACTGAAGAATTGCTATCGATAAGGCACAGGAGGTATGGAAAAGAAAGCGGGAAGTAAAATGGGCGTATTGGGGCCGGAGAAAGGATGATAATATGCGGGGAAATAAGTTGAATAAGAACAGTCGTTAGACTATGCCTTACACAAAAGCGTATAATATTGGAAAAGGCTGAAGGTTATAAAAAATGAGAAGCCGCAATACGTTACGTCACTTGAAATTCTTTCGACGTTTACTTTACGCACGGACGTTAACTTTCTCCTAGCAGGCGTAGCAGTGCGCTGCTCAAAAAAAGTAAATCATGTAAAGGATCTCGAAGTTCCTTTTGGATCATTTCAGCTCTTTTACAAGGCGAATCTTTTTTATTGCTTCCTAGTTCATAGCTCCCGGCGATAGGCTAGAGTGAGCAGATAAGTTTTTAAAAGTTTAAACAAAAGCCTGCTTTTCATCTGTTTTTTTATTTTTTATCAAAACCATCTCCAACTCACTTTGATCTGAGTACGTGGTTAGAACTCAATTAGGAAAACGTAGTTTTAGAAAATTAGAGTGAGTAGACATGATACGTGCAATTAAATCCAATTTTATTCTGTGCAGAGTTTTTCAAAAATCAAACCTACACTTTGAATTTTATACCATGAGGCAATTTAGTTTATAAGTTAGAAATTGCAGATCGGCAGTAACCTTTTATCCGACTGGTTTGCTCTTCCTGGAAAAACATTTGGATGACTTTCACTAGAACGATAAGCTTGAAGAAAAAGACCAGCGCAGCGAGTTTGCCACTTTATAAGTGAAGAGTACATTAGTCACTTCCTCGGTTGGAAGCAAAGCTCACATTTTTTGCATTTGTTTTATTTGACCGTGAAGTAGAAGAAAACGCACGCTGGGAAATACCGCTGAAGTGACATTTTCGGTTGTAACAACTGCTGTGGTGCTTTACGTTAGGCTCCCAAGTATACTTTTATTCGGACCTGACGTTTTTTTAGAAACAAAGAAACGTAGCAACGTCGAGCTTCACTATTGATTTTGTAATTTGTCATTTTCACACGAAAGTGTCAGTCAGGCAAAAAGAGAAAGTTGACCGCTTCCTTTTTCCTTCGTATGGTCTGCACTTGGTACAAAGTCATTTTGATGGTCAGTTGACTTTTTGGTTTTCTTCTAACTACCAACTGCTATTGAAGAAAATTTCTAACTCAAGGAAATAGAAATGAAAGCTTGTGCTTAATTTCAATAAAAATTATATATGAGTTATGCCCACCTGTGAAATTACGCGCTAAAACTGGTACTACAATCCTGCCTAATACACACTAAAACTCGTTTATTGACAATTCGAACATGGGCAAGACGCAGGTATTTGCCCATCAGTGTATGGAAACCTTTTAATTCAACATTTGCATTCTCACTAACCTAACAATTCCTAGTCTGTCAGTTTCAATTTTCTCGCCCAAGATTTATGCATTCTGGGCAAAAACGAACTCTGCCTTTGGAAAAAAAGCACACTAGCATCAGAAGAATTGACAGGACAAATTGGTTGAATTTTTTTTTTGGTAGTAGAGGAATAAAAAAATAGAAAAAGGAAATTTCGATAAAAACTTCTATCTGGATTTAAACGAAACCTGATCAGGTTTCTGGAGCAGAAGGTATATTGTCACTTTTTTTCTTAAAAAAAAATTTGGTATTCAAAAAACCTCTTGAAAAATGGAAGAAAAGAAAACAGAATTTCCCGTTTCATTCTTTCCTATACATTTCCTTAAACCTTAAAATCCTTTTGGAGCTTTCTCGTCTTACACAATTGGGGTTTCCATTTGAAATTCCCATTGTATATTTTCAATAGATTTTGAATGTGAAAGGGAGAAGGTCAAAGGGTTTCCTTTTCCTTGAAAATAAACGTAAGAAAAGCCATTACGATCCACTTGTTTCCTTGATCCGAGGACCCAACCACTTTCTAGACAGGAATCAGTTTGTTGATACAAATTGCGCGCGAGGGATATTTCGTAGTTTCAGCATCCAGCGGCGACATTTAAACTGACGACAATTTTAAAATGTTTAACTTGGCAAAAACCTCTGAAAACTACCGAAGAATAAAATTAGAGTGTAGGGGCCAACTTTGTAGCGTTGAAGCGTAAAATTAGGCTGTAAATTGAAACACTCTCTACTTTTAGCACCAGAGGATCTGAATTCTAAATGCTCGTCTTGATTTTTAAATTTAATTCAAGATTTTCTCGGTGTAATGAACCAGCACCGAGGAATGACCTAAATTTTGAAAACATTTCATAAATCCTGTCATATGTCACTTGTTTGTCTTCCCCCGCGGTAATTCCACAACGTCGAAAAAGCAAGTTTTCTCAATTTTTGGATCAGAATAAAATAATTGAACTCAGCAAACGTCCCAAGGGTTACAAATTTCAAATCTAGGCACATGGAAGTGTTTGAATATTTTTAGAAAATTAGGGCTGGTCTAATATACTGGCATTCTTGAGCAGTTTAAATTTAAATTGATACTCCTTCAATTATTCGCGCTCTCGGCTGTGTTTCGGCCTGGAAAAATTTGTATTAAATTTTTTTAGCATTCATGCATTTTTTTCTTTTTTTTTTGTCAATTAGGGAAGTGTGTCTAAGTAAGCCTGGTTAATTAACTCACTTGGGCAGAGGACCCTACTTCCGCTTCTCTTCCGCACTTTTCCGTTTGCCTTTTAGCTAGAAGAGAATCTCAAACTGAATTTACTGAAAATCACAAAGCGCTATAAAAAGTGACTAGCGAGAAAGAAAGCTACGGGAAAAAGAGGAAAGCAAACTTGAAACGGTCCTGATCATCACAAATCCTTCCTTTTTTAGCATTAGAGTTCAAAGGGGACTCCGAAAATGTCAAAACTTTTTCTTTGACTCATCCTCTTTTCATTTCCTTCCAAAGTCAAGGAAATCAATCAAGTGGAAGACTTGACACTCTTCCTATTTTATCATCATCATCACCCACCGTCATCACGTCTCATTTGTTCGTCCTGTTACAGATTTTTTTTGTTGTGGAGAAACTCCCGTGCTATTGGGCGGAGGGGATTTTGAAATAAAGAGAAAATTGCCTCTAAGCAACAAAAATCAGCGAGACGCTCTTTGAAACTTTCCCCCGACTTTCAAATAAAAAGAACTGAACTTGATGAATTCGACCCAACGATCAAATTACAGTAAAGGATCAAAATCCAACATTTATTTTGAAGGCGCTGCTGGAATTTAACAGAGTTTCTTCCATAGTTCTTATATTCCTAATGGCCAAATTTGAAAAATATATTCAAGTTAGTTTTGAAATCTGCTTCTGGCATTTGTTCACCAAGCTTTCTCGTCCGTTTTCTCTAATCCCCAATCTATCACAAACGCAGAAGGCAGTAGGAGTCCATGTCAATTTGAGCTACTCTAATGGAACCCTTCCTCGTAGAGAATAAAATGAAATTACTTCAAAATGAGAAAGTGGAAACGAGTTTTTCAAAAAATCCTTTTTCGTTCGTTTTTACCAAGGGGTGTGTACTGGGGAAAGGACTCTGTAGCTTTTGGAAGCCACATCGTCAATGTCAACGTCACAATGTTCTCCAAGATTGAAAAGTCTGTACGTTTTGAGAAGAATTTTTCATTTGTGAATTGAATTAATCTTAGATCGTGATGGATATCTTGCCTTTTTTGATAGGTTCTCAACTTCCAGTTGACTACAAATGAGAATGTGAGCGCGGGCGGCAAGACAGATTTCGTTTTTACTATTTTTCGATAAACGATAACTGTGAAATCAAATTTATTTTATTTTTTTCAATTTATTTTCCCTCCCAGTCACACTACCCAATGGAAACAATAGATTACGATTATCCAAAAGAAATTCAATAAAAAAAGCTCTAAATCTGTAGCTACAGCTTGTGCATTTTGAAATTTGTCATACTGCCCAACTGCCTTTGCTTTTCAATTTGTGTCGTTCACTTTTGAAACTTAGATAAACCATGACATATGGCTCAATGTACAAAGCCTTGCTCAAGCCGAATGATAAATTTTAATTAAGTTAGCCTTGTAAGTAGCAAAGCAAATCTGGGATAAACAGTTTAGACAGGAGAAAGCTGGTGAAAGCAATGCTCGCTTTTTAGCTGAATCTATTTGTCTTATAGAAGCTAGGACGCTAGGAGAATGGATCAAGTACGTTATTGACCACTTCGTAGTATAAGTGTCGTAGAAGCCATGTACTAATGTGGTTTAAACTCGTTTCGAATTTAACGCGAAAAGTCGTACAAACCTTATTAGAAAAATCCATTGCTCATTTTCCTACATAGTATAGACGACTGTGCGTTGAATTGGTGGATATGCTTTATTTTTTGAGACAAAAATTTTTCGTTTTAGCTTTTTACTTTCACTTTTGATACCAAAAAAACCCCGGAAAGGTTGTCTTAGCTTCAAAGTAGAATTCTTTGAATAAAAAAAGTCAACGATTACTAACGTTCCAAAATTTCACCAACGTGTCGAAATTTGTAGCTTTCAGTGTCATTTAAACGCACCGATTCTGGATGCACCGTTTGAGTTTTTTGTACCAACTTTAATGGCTTTATTGTAATAAACGGAAGCAAAGTTTACGAACAAACATGCCAATTGCAAAGGCCTATTCCAAGTTACAATTGTGTCACCTACAGTAATGAAAAGTTAAATGTGTTTTCCTTTCTGAAAAAGGTTATATACTAACCATAAGATTATTATTCTTAAATATTCTTCTTAAATTATTCGCTGCTCCCAGTTAGCAATCTCCGAACCAGAAAATGCGTCTGCAAAACAACGCAGTGCTGCCAAAGTAAATAAGCAAAAATAACTGCCATGTTTATTGCATATTTTTTCCAATCGCGATGCTTTTTTATTTTTTTTTATTTTGAAAATTAAAAAAAATTACATAAAGTTTATGTTTTTGAAGTGAAACATTTCGGCGTCTTAGTATCGTTGAATGCTAGAATGAGTGAAGCCTTTGGAGTTTCGGAAACTAGGTCAAAGGCGCGTGTGCCAAATAGCTGCTACGTTCGAATCCTTTTAGCCTGTTTTTCCCAAAGAAGAAGAAGAAGACTGTTGCCAAAAGTAACTATTGAGACCTAGCCTTTTTTTTAACCAGAAGCAAATGCAGAAGAACGGCTTATGCCTTGGTGAAAGTGATATGCTGGATTTTCCTAAAATGTAAAAAGTAGGATCCAAAGATGAGAATGACTTTGGCTTTTACCACTTTTTCTGAACCGGATCCGCATTGACTATCGAATCAATATCAGGAGGTTCGCTACACTGATGAAAGTTTGTAGGCTAGAAGCAAATGGCTTATTGCGATTAAAAAAAAGAGAATAATGCCATCTAAAGCTACTGCATGTTTACATAAGGCGCACACATTATTTTTATTCCTTTGGTATGGTTAGTAGGTAACCTCCAGAATTCTTACTTTCATTTTTACTTAAAATAACTTCTTTTTTAAACTGGAATCAAAAATTTATTTTTAATATACATGAGAACGAATACTTTTTTAAAAAATCGTTTCTTTTTCTCACATAAAAAACACGCTAAAAAAATTTATATCTACGATTTTTTGTAACAATCCTGGAGATTCGCTTGTCAAACTTTAATTTAATGACTTCTGACAATTATGTCTATGGTTCGTTATCAATTTTTCATCCTTCATTTAATAATATTAGCAGTTGGACTTTCCGTCTCAACTTTCGAAGAAAAAAAAAGTCAGAAGTTTCAATGAATTCAAGCAAAAAATTTAAATCGACTCAAATCTCGGAATTTGTAGGCAACGTCTTTAAAACTTTTAGGAAAAAAGCTAAACTTCCCCTTTTTATGGATAATTGGACAAACTAAAAAATTGTATAGCTAGAATCAGAAGTCTATAAAATAAGAAATTTATTTTTCATTTTGTTAAAGTTTGATTGTGAACTTTTTGGTAAAAGTTTTAGTAAGTGGTGCCTCTACGCGGGTATTTCACCCTACTCAGTGAAACGACACGTGCGTTTAGTATTGCAGCAGGTTGCGCTTTCCTTTTTCCTTGTTTGGTTTGTTAGACTCTGAAATCCATTTTATTATTTATTAGTTACTTTTAACGGATCATTTTCGAACAACTTATCGTATTATTTGTTCAGTACCCAATCACTGCGAAAGTCTTGAACATTGTTACCTTCACAAATATGAGCCTGAACTACATTTGTACTTAAGGCTGGATTTTATTCTAGAAATTAACAGCGTTCCTATTTAGTACATCAATCTGTTTCGCAAAATATTGTTCTCGGAACTATTTTTCTAAAAGGAAGAACGTTCTGTCCTTCCGTCATAAGATAGGATAAATAGGCAGAAAGAAACTATATTTCTAATCCTACCAAGTGTGATGCCATCTCCCCAATTTTTACCGAAACCTACTATACTTTCACTCCGAACTTTTTTGCAATTACAACAAATACTTCCTAGATGTCAGAAAACGGTTTAAATCTTGAGACTAACCACTTTGCGTTACTTTATTACACTCATGATAAAGTGAATTAACCATCGCCATTCACCACATTTCGTGAAAAATATTTATTTACATAGGTAAACTTTTTACTTTTTTATTATTTGGTTCAACTCTACGTCTCTTTTTAAACAGGGCGGTAGCATTGACGCACTGTTTTTCCAACCAATGGAAGACGATAGGGATTGCTCTTGGCCAATTCTGCTTCTTTTACTGTTTTTTGAAGACGATGATTGAATAATTTCTCTTCAATTTCTCCCATTTGATCCTCTCTTTCCAATTCTTCCGCCTCGCGTTCCTTTATTTAAAAGAAAACCTTTTTTATTTAAGTATTTCATAAATTTCAGCCTTAGCCTTTGAACTTCCAATAAAAAAAAAGCTCACGGGGTTTTCTTTTTTTTTTTTACATAAAGTAAAGTACCTTGAGTAAAAGATTATAAGCCACTTGACAGTCCAAATCAGATTTGTATTGCTGACTATGTCTAGCTCGTTTTGCTTTCTCTTCTTCTTCTTCACGTAAGTATTCTTTCCAGTCCGCCTTGAGCATTTCCAGCTCTTTTTCATGCTCTTGCTCTTCAAAGGCTCGTTTCCGTTCCAAGTCGTCAATTTGTAACTTCCGCCCCACGAGGACATTCTTTTAAAAAGAAAAGTCAAACAAAAAAACTTGGATGACAATTGAATCTCCACTGCACGAGTTTTTCCCCATTCTCATCAAATTGGGAAGAATATAGATAAACTCGTTAAGGCCTAACGAAAAAAACCCGATAAACCAAAAACCTCAAAGAGTTGGCGACGTTGATCATGTTCTCGTTTACGACTCGCCATGACTTTTTCGTGCTGTTCTTCAATCACCCCATCAATTATTCGTTGAAGAGCGTCTTCTCGAGCATTTTCAAGACAATTCCACTTTTGCAAGTAATCTCGGTAAATCGTAATGGCTCTCATCAAGTCTTTCTGGTAAGAAAAAAAAAGAAAACTTAAGTTAGACATATTGCATTTTTTTTTACTTCAAAGCCTTAAGCGTCATTGCTCATTGTCACCAGTGCAGTCAAACCTTTCGTTTGTTTCGATCTTCTTGTTCAATATACAAGTCTCGTACAGCCTTTTTCAAAAATTCTTGAGCCACAATTTCCTCACGTTTTAGTTTACGATCTCTGTAATAATTACGAGTTTCGAGCATTTCCCTCACGTGCTCTTTATTTCGATGGAATTTCGCTACTTTCTCAGCTCGTTCTTATAGACGAAAGCAAAAGAAAAAGTCAGTCTGGGTAAAAAAAATCCCAGACAAGGTTAAACAGTTCACTGGATTTCTTACGTTTTTGTTTTTCAGCCGCTGCAGCTGCCAACTCTGTTTCAATCATTTCACGCTCACGCTCTGCAATTTTTGCTAAGTTGGCTTTCTTTTGTTTCTTAAATTCCATTTGTTTCTCCATTTCTGCTAGAGCTGTTTTGAGAAAGGCCTGTCGACGATCTTGATATGCTTGTTCTCGTTTATACTAGTAGAAACAAAGGGAATAATAGCATTAGAAAGTGCGGGAGAAAGTAAATTATTTAAAACTAAATAAATTTTAGACAGGAGAAGATAAACCGTGAACCTTTTCCTCCATATCCATCAAATTAAGACAAGCCCACATTCGTTCTTCTTCTTGGGCTTCACATTCAAGTCGTCGCTTTTCCCACATTTGTTCTTTCCAGTCCTCGGCAATTTCACGGCTGAGACGTTTTGACAAGAGAGATCGCATTTCAGCGCATTGTGACCTTTAACAGACGAAATTGAAGCATAAATTATTAATGTAGTTTAAAAGTTTAGGCATTTAAAATGATGTAGTTAAGGAAATTATTGAGCGGAAAAAAAGAGAGGTTGCAAATTGAATTTAAGAACTCAACAAGGCAGGCATAAAGTTCAGATTAATAAACTTGAAGTTTTTCACTCTAAATTCATTTATCGGAGTGACATAGGTATAAGCTCTGGTTATGAAAATCTACTGCTAAAACCTTCTAACTTTTTTTTTCCTTCTAATTACTTCTAAAAACTAAACCCATAGGGTTTTGTAAAACTTGTCAAAACTTACTCAAAAACTAGATCCAATTTCTCTTCTACGATTTTCTTATGGTGGATTTCTTTTTCTTCTCGAAGTTTTCGTACTTTTTCTCTCATCTCATCAATCCTCGAAGCTCCTTTGGATTCAAAGTTGTCAATAATCTCTTCACGAAAGCAAGTATTTTCATTTTCAAGCAGAGTCTTTAACCTTTTATGAAAAGTAGTATAAAAATTATCAGAAGACATGAAAATTTTTAGATTAAAATAGTATAAATACTTGTCTCGACGATTTTCGAGATCAATTTGTGCATCGGCAAAGGTAACTTTCATTTTAAACTTGGCATTGTCATGAATTTTTCGTTCGTGAGCCAAATTTTCCATGCCGATTCGAATTTTCATGAGACGATCAGCTTCTAGCATGTCGCAGAGTGGTTTCTTGGACAACTGAAAGAAGCCCAAAGTTGGCTGACTTTTGTGTTTTGGACATTGAACACAAGGTGGCTAGAATGGAAGGAAAATCAGGGCAAGATGTCAATATCATTCAAATAGTAGTTGGGAATTGAAACGAAAGAAATTTACCGGTTCGTGAGGAAGTGAAGGGTACTGGTAACAAGAAGCAGTTGTGCCATCACAATGGTAACTCATTTTTGAATTCGACAAATTGTGAATCGTTTGGTTATTCAATTCAAGTAGGAAATAAAATTTCCAGATTTACTCAAACGAGACTAATGGACCATTTTAGTTGGAGTGAAAACCGGAACGAAACATAAAATGTTGAAAAATTGTGGTGAGTAAAACGCGTGAGTTGATTTGAAAAATATCATTGTTTGATCGATTTCATGAGTTGTCTAGGTGATCAATACGCCAATTTTTTTTACAGTATTATATACAGTACAACTACAACAGGAAGTTCTGTTTTATAAGACTTAAAAAAATTTAAGCACTTCGAAAAATGAACGTCAAATGATGCAAAAAAATGTTTCTAAATTTGTTGTTTACTTTGTTTATGTATTGCTGATGCGGTTATTATATATAATTATGACAAAAGAAAATTATTAATGATGAGGTGGTAGCCACTTTTTCCAAAAAAAATTAGCTTTGGAAAAACAAAATCAAGGTCACTAAATAAAAGCAACGTCATGCAATTTTCGATTTTGTTATTTTAACTTTATATGGTTTATTTTTTTACAAACCATGGCCATGCATGGCGGGGAGGTCTTCAGAACTTAGTGCCTTGAATAAAATAAAATAAAATAAAAAAATTCAAATTTGTTCTTTTTTAGTTTCCTTGGTAATAACATTATTTGAATCATATTTGGAATAATGCTGCATTTTAATGAAATTATTGATTGCACACAGACGCAAAAAGTCTTTGCAATCAGAACTTTTTGTTAGAGATTTACAATTAGTTAATTTGAGTAGAACTAGAGTTTAACGAAATGAGCTCTACTGTATTGAACAGTTACTGGCTAACTGTACTTCACAACTTAATTTTAACTAAAAGCCAATAACACTACTGGAAACTAAAGTAAAGCTTTCTTTTTAAATTACCAATAAATGCCTCTGATTTTCCTTTAATAGGCTTTAATTTTACATTTCTATCTTCTGCAATTTGAAAATGTCACCAATCATCACCAAATGTCTCACTTTTAATATAAAATACTGTTATACTTTATTTGTCGGTCACGATTCACAACTTTTACCACGCACATCTTTGCATCCAAATTCAGCCTTGTTCTCAAATTGGTCAATGTTCTGTAATGATCAGCTCACTTCAAGGCCTTTTTCTTTATATTTTGATGGTAATCAAATTAGAAGTGTTTTTTTTAGCTAGCAAAACAGGAAGTTTGTCATTTTCTTGTCATACGCTTTATTTACGTAGCCACGGGTCTAAATTTCCGATGTGAGAATTCCTCTTGAGTAATGTTGTCATTAAGATTACAGTGAGACATGAAGATGTTTCTCCACTTCAAATTTAATCGTAATCTCTTAAAACTTTTAGTAGTTTTTATTTTTTAAGTGGAAATTCACATCGTTTAGGTTTGTATGTCAAGCCATAAGAAGGCACAATATAATTGTTTGTCACAATTGCCAATGAAATCCTTTGCGTGATCTTGTCAAAAATTCGCAGTAATTTCCTAATTTTATACTATATATTGAACTATTACCATTTGCGCCACACTTTCTTAAAAGTTCTAGGCGATATATTCATTTGGAAATTAATCGACGCTCATTCAAGTTAGTTGCACAATGTGCTGCTTAGTCAATAACAGATGAAAGAGATTATATTTTGCGGTAAAGAGTAATATAGCGACTTGTGAAATTAATTGATTCAACCTTGTCCACT
Organism: Rambutanura hunanensis; assembly: GCA_019776465.1. Lineage (NCBI taxonomy): Eukaryota > Metazoa > Arthropoda > Collembola > Poduromorpha > Neanuridae > Rambutanura > Rambutanura hunanensis. The sequence continues at coordinate 7,549 of JABASK010000009.1, read as the reverse complement.
TTGCAAAAAGTGCGAATGAACTTTCAAGCATCAGTAGTTTCATGGTCTTTAACGTCAAATTACAATTAAGCTTCAATTGCGTCAACTTAAGTTTCTAGGAAATATACGCAAACTTTTAAAACTTTTGCTTCGTTTATACATGCTAAATTATTTTTGAATATCCAGGTTACCCTTTTTGAGTGTTATGACGATGACATGGGAAAATCTCATGGATGAAGAATTTTGTCCTTAATTTATCTTTGAACGATGACACATTCATGGCAACCATTATTCTGCGACTTGGTCCAAGGTTGAACGTTAAACCAAAATCCCAAGAAAGTTTATTATGACCAATAAGGATTTTTAAAAGGATGGTGATGGTGGAGACCTCCTGAATGACGCTAGTATTATCTTTGTTAATAACTTGGAAAACAATCAACAAATCATCCTCGGCTTTCTGACAACGCATAACAAATTTCTATAAAAGTTAAGAGCCTTAACAAAATTTTGATTGCTTCCTCTCAAAAAAAAATCTTCCAGGAAAGGCTCAAGAAAAAAAATTAACAATGGCAAAGATTTTGGCGATAAGATTCGTTCAGAAAAAAAAAGTGGGCAGATTGGAACCACCATAACAAAGTACAAGGTCTAATAATTTTCTACATGAAATGAACTAAGAATAATTTCGTGCTTGTCAAAGTGTAATATAGTTAGTTTTATTCGCACATTACCTAATTTCCTTATACGACGAAACTCTAACTTCGGTGAAGTTAAGGTTAGCCGGTCAGTTAAGCCCAAAATGTTCCTAAAAAATGTTCCTATCAAGTACAATATTCCTCAACAGGGCATACCCCTAAAAGAAGAATTATTGTATTATGAACGTTCTTTTTTAGCTGTCTCATTGACGACTTCGTTCCTAATAATGAAGATTAAATCTTATGACTAATTATCCATTTACAATAGTGTAAGGTAGTACGAAGCGTGTCCACCAGAATAAAAATGACCACATATTGTGGGATCAAATGACGCTATCCCTTTTAGCGAAAGTTTGCAAATATGTTTAATCTTCCTCATGCGTTAAATCTTGAAGTAATCTTATCGAAGCGTCTTATTCTACTACAAGGCTTCGTTTCGGTAACGTGAATTAGTCCGTCAGTGTCACCGTTCAATGGCCTCAAGAAATTTAAGGAGGAATTTTGCAATCGCACCTACCGTCTCGTCCTTTTAATTTTTGCATTCTTGCCAAAAAACCTTTGAGCTAAAACTTTTAAAGCCCTAACCTTTCCGGTAAAATCAAGTTAATCAATCAGATTTGCCAAAATTGCATAGTAGAAGAATGCGTTCTTTCTTACGAACAATTAGGTTTCAAATCCTGTTTTGATTTCCTTACAAAATCTTATACTCAAAATCCTGACAAATGCCTAATTCTTTCAAAGTTGCTAACCTCTTTGGAGACGTAGGACAACTACCTCTTGGCTTACGAAGAGTGGCCAACTTTCGTTTTTTCAGAGGGCATATCTATTTTTTGTGCAACTATGTAACCTAGAAGGAATTAGTACACAGCTGCGAGATTTGCAAATTGCGAAAAATACACAAAGTGATGCGGTTTATGTCACTTGCTTATTTGACTTTTGGCGTCACTGCGCCGTCTTCCCTTAAAAAAAGTCAAACATCTCCAAAAAATCATTTCCTAGAAATTTTGAATTACATTTTCTAAAAACTCGAAGATAGGGTTTTTTTTTTACAAAAAAAAAATATCTACGCAGTATTTTCCAAACTAAAAGTTGTATAACAAAGGACGAGATAAATTACAGTGAAGGTTTAAGTATTCTGTGTAAATAGATTTCTTGAGGGTAAAACAGACGATAAGGATTATATTAACTCCTTTCCTTGGCCGAAGTCCCTGGTTTAGTGGCAAAGTTTGGTTTTTTTCAACGGCACTTACATTTTTGAACTAGGAAGAAGTTGATCATTTAACAGTGTGCCGTGCTCATCAAAAAGTGACGCTAACCAAATATAGCGTTTCGTCAATAATTTTTTAACGCAAAGGAAGTAACATTGCTCATCACTCCTCCACCTTCAATTGAGTAAGTGAATGAACCAATTGACAATAGTAGGAAATAGACAATTAGGTTCCTGTCCCTGTCAACCATGGAGCTCTTGACACTAAAACTAATTGTGCTTGGAATTTCCGGCGGATTACGCCTCTTTTTTGGTCTTGTTCCCTTAATACTTTTTCGGAGTTTGGCAAAAAATGTGTCGGGTAAGCATGGGAATCGGATTCTGAAGTATGTGATTTCAGTTTTAATGTTCTTCGGTGGTGGTGTTCTACTTGCAACGTGTTTTTTACACATGATGCCTGAAGTACGAGCATCTTTTGCTTCCGTCCAGTTTACTACTACTGTCGACTTACCCGTTCCAGAACTGATTTTCATCGCTGGATTTTTTCTCGTTTACCTCCTCGAAGAAGCAGTTCATGGCATCATCCATCGTCGTCGCTCAACCAAGAAGATCAAATCAGGAAGTGTTACTACACTCCAGAACAAACTTCAATTCCAAAATAACTCTGAAAAGTCAAAACGTTCCTCACAAAACGAGTTTTCCCACTACCACGAAACCAATGGTGTCAATCGAAGTGTTAATGGGATTGACCACCCAGATTTTCATGGAACGTGTCGCATTCTTAATGGAAATGGCGGTCTCATCATACCCCGAATTCGTACACCTGCCACTACCTCTACGATGGCCCTAGCTGCTTGTCCAAATCCTACTTTTTGTCAAATTGATCAGGATTGGTGGCGCGATACAATCAAAGGACCAGAGAGCTCACAGTTGACCTTGGTGTCAGCCTCGGGTCTTAGTCTTGCCACGTTGGATGAAATTCCACTGAATGCAAATCGAAAGGTCTATGAACCCATGACCTCAACCGGTACGAAAAGTCAACTTAGTTCCGACTGGAGTCCTGGATCTTCCCGGGCTGATGATTCAGACCATGGTCACTTTCCGCTAGGAATGGACGAGGCGGAGTCTATCGCTGCTACTATTAAACACCTCCTTCTCGTTGTCGCCATTTCATTTCATGGTGTTTTTGAAGGACTTGCAATTGGACTTCAAGGAACAGAAAAAGATGTCTGGGCTTTGTTCATTGCGGTTTCACTTCACGAATGCACGATCCTTTTCTGCATTGGCGTGGAATTGATTTCTGCTCAAACAAAAGTGATCCGAATAATAACTTACATCATTGTTGTTAGCTTCGTCAGTCCTTTGGGCATTGCGATTGGAATTGTAATTTCAGAGAATTCGGTGGCGGGAACAGCTGCACAGACGTTACTCATTGGATCTCTTCAGGCAAGTTCAATTTATTCCGCGTCCATTTTGTCATAGAAGGTTGACCGAGTAGAATTCAAAGTTGTACATTTCGCTACTTGTCCTAAGTCGAGGGAAATTTGAAGTTTCTTTAGAACAGGACGTAAGAAGTAGGATAAGAGAACAATTATATAATTCACAATAATTAAGTCAACTTCGAAAATGACCTCTTCAAGAAATTTCTTATTAAGTAATTTATTTTTAATTTTGAGGCTTTACGGGAACGGTGGGTTGATTAGGCAAAATGTAGACGTTATTTTTGAGTCACGACAACTTTGAAAATCGACGCCAGAAGTAAACTGTTGTTGCCTGATAATAACGTTGCATGTGTGTTAAGGTCTATTTTTGGGGTCACAATAAGACTCTCCCAATTTGACTTAAAGTCTCATTAGAATTGAATTATGTACTGCGCCCATTAATCACTTTTTGATTGTAGTTCTACTTTTTTGTCTGACGGGTCTTACGTAAAGTAGCAATTAGTCAATGACGAACGAATAGCGCTAATGTATATTTTTTTTGTTCATTTTTTGCAGGGTCTTGCTGCTGGAACGCTCTTGTACGTTACGTTTTTTGAAATTTTTGCAGCAGAGGGAAGAAAACTTCATAGCAAATTTATTCATATCCTTGTCGCTATAATTGGCTTTGTAATGATGGCATCACTTGAGTTTCTCGGTAAGATACGCGTGTCTATTACCTGAGAGGTCTGAGGTTATCAATTTGTTCGGAACTAACTTTTGAAATATTCATGACTTGTTTTTTTGATTTAGGAGGTCATGGTCATGGTCATGGTCATGGTCAAGGAAGTAGTAGCCTTGGGCATAGTAATAAAATACTAAATTCAACTGGAGATTTAACTTTTGTTCCGGAACATCAAGGTCACGGCAGTGATTTTGCAATGGTTGACTCTCACGAACACATTCATGACGGTCATGATGTTCATGTCCACTGAAAAAAGATTCCACGGCTGTGATATATCTGCTACTTAATTTATAATATTAGTCAAATTCTAATTTTTAATATTGGTGCAAGCTGCTGCAAACGTACTTGACATTTATAGCAATAGTTCAGCAGTTTAGCTCTAGACTATGAAAATTTATTACTTAACAACTTACCTGAAGGTCATACCGATACTTTTAAGGAAGATTTATAATGAATGTAGAATTACCTCTAAAAAGCGTCTTTATGCATGACATGAAAAAGTAAATTAATTTAAACAAAAGCAAAAAGATATTCTTGCAGCAAGATTATATAAAAAACATGCAGCATTTAATTCAAGATTTGAATTTATTCATAACATCATTTTCCTTATAAAGTTTCGACTTTAATTTTTTTTGTTAACAAATTGTTTTTTTTTCACAGTTAGTTTTCAAAAAGGGTAATGTGTTCTGATTTTTCTTTCTCGAAAATTCAAGTTTTGGGAAATTCTACAACCTATCATACACATAAAGTGAACATTCTCCTCCTCTTCTTAAGAAATGCATATGGAATTTGTATCCTAATGGGGTTTATAATTAATAAGTATTTGTTTTTGCACTGAATTTTGATTGTGATTCGCTCATGGGATTTGGCGATGAAGTCTGAAAGAAAAACAAACGCCGCTTGCTTGGAAAATCGCTAAAAACCACTTTCACTTTTCATTTATTTTCAACTCCTTTTTTTCCAAAAAAACGTTCGAGTTTCTCCAGTGTTTCCTAATCTGAAAAATTCTGAAGATTCTCTATTCCCCGGGTTGGAAATCCTCGAAGCCATGGCGTGAGTCTTTGTTCTGAAAACAAAAAGAAAAGTGTACCCAGATTGAAAGGCATGTCATGAATTTTAAGGGGAGGCATAATGCCCACTTGAGATTCATCCCATGCTACTTCTGGAATCAAAGTCACAGTCTCTTGTTTTCTCTCTCCTTCCAAGACCACGCATATACTTTCCTTCAAATTGGGACACAGGGCTGGAAGGTTAATAGACCTTCGACTTACCGGTCAGGAGCACACACTTTCAAAAGTTGTAGTTGATGAACTCTTAAAAATCCTTGAATCTTTCTAGTTACTGTGTTCGGGTCAAAACTTTCACACACTTTTTCACAAGGAACAGCACACAGATTGAAAAATATCACACGAAAGTGGGAAGTATATATTGGAAATATTTCAGAAAACTTTTTCGTTTTTTTGTGTGTAAACTATAAATCTCAATTCCAATTTAGAAAACGATAGTTGTTCGACACTGAAACATGGTCACTCGACTGGGCATTTGTTATTAGTCACGATAGTTAGAAAAGACGGCAGAGGTCAATAACCTCCTCCTCCTCCCGAGTACTGAAACTTTGTTCTTAACTTTGTTTTTGTTTAGAAATATAAACAACGACGAAACTGCGGAATGTAATTTCTGTTCATTGAGCTTAAAATTACTTTTTTGGAATAGTGGCAAGGGAGGTGTTGTTTTTTGCATAAGGTTGTAAACTATGTCGTTGAAGACGTAATTCCAGTTGAAAAAAATTTCAAATGAGAGGTCAAATACGATGAAGCGAGGAAACTTGATAGAATTGAAAAAAGAAGAAGATGGTGATTCAATATTCGACTCGCAGATCCCGTTTGCATCGCCGCTGGTCTTTCACCTAAAGAAGAAGAAAACCACCAAAATTGAAAATGGTTCGGATCTGCAGGGCAAAAGATAAAAAAAAAAGAAAGAAAGAAAAGAGCTGGGAAATCCGAAAAATGCAATTTATTTAATTTAAGAGATTCTTTAGAAAATGGACGACGGGGAAATCTATCTCTTGAAAAAGGGGCGGGGGGAGATTTAAACCGTTTGAATTTTTTTTCTGGTCGAAGCCTTTTTCATTCTTTTTCCTACTAAATTTCTCTTACCATTTAGGACGTGGACACGGACACTGGCAACGTCAGCGTTACTTGGTGAACAGCTGTACTTGCCTGAATCAGTTACAGTAGCGTCTTGAATAAGGAGATAGGAAGTGGTCGTTTCACCCTTTTCCGTTATCACACTCACACCGCCGCGGTCCGAGTTGTAATTTATTACCTGGGAAAGGTTAAGTAAAGAAAGGACACATTGTCACATCAGTCACCGTGCCCTTGGACTTTCTCCCAGTAGACTAGGCGTGGTCTTACACGGTCGAACCAATCTTGTTTTTATTAGGTAAAACCTAAATTTAAGTAAAAACCTACCTCGTCATAGTGGTACCAAAAGATATAAGAGGGCGGTTCTGGACTGTACTTGATGATACACGTTAAGTTAATCATGCTACCCTTGTCAACATGAAGGTCTGGACCACCAAGTATGGAGGCTGTAGGCACTGCAAAAAAACAATTAAATTTAATTTCACACTCTTACTTTTCTCTACACGAGACTAAAATTTCTAATCAGGTTTTCAAATTTTCCTCTAAGCTCTCCTATTTTCGAAATAAACCATGATTTTCCCTCGAATTTTTTCAACTTTCACTTTAACCCTGCTCTTGCGTTTTTCTCTGGAGAGGACGAAGTCAGGAAATCTCTGAGGTCACTTTCCTCTTACAGCAATTAATTTTTGAAGTAGGAATTTAGGCAAGAGAGCATGTTTGGGAGTAATGTCTCAAGTATATGTAAAATACCCCAAGTTGGATTGAGAGGGCTGAAGTAGGAAACACTCCAAGTGAAAAAGGAGAAAAGATCTAATTTCAAAAAAGGAGAAATGCTCTACGAAATGAAATGAGAACGAAAGGCTTTTGACTCGGGAAGACATTTGGGGAGAGATTAGTGAATTTCTTACGCTTCAGTTTCTTCCTACCCCCGAAATGAATGCAAATTAGGAGAAAGGACCATTAATGCAAAATACTTTACGTAGGGGCCTTTCCCAATTTTATTAAAGAAGAAAGTACAGGAGTAAAAGTGAGCTACACTTTTCTTTTCTCATGCTAATTCCCAAAATGTAAAATTCAACGCACTCTCAGCTAGTATAGTCCCACTTGCCTTTTACTTTCATTACAACACTTTGGACTGGTCCCTCATGCCACTTCTCGAAAATTTCTCATTTCTCTAACGTTTTTAAAACTATTTCGTTAGAGGACGAGCCAGTGTACGGAGGAGAAAGTGAGCTTTCACTTTCTTTTTTTTCAATCCCGCCCTCCTCTTTTATCTCGTAAACAACAAAAGATGAATGAAGTTGGAGAAAAGGCTACAATGCCTAATGTCTAATTTTATAGTTGTAGACTTTTAAGTCTGCGAA